>CAKNXH010054234.1:10467-43105 GCA_932178445.1 Andricus quercusramuli
TTTGGAAATTTTTATTTTATTTACATAAAAAAAGATTTTTTCAATTTAAATCAACTCGCACTCTCAGCCTGCATTTTACCGGACCGTCGGGCATGCAGTTCGCCGGACAGCGTCACATCCGCCTGTCGGGCGGGCATATAGACATCAATGGTGTGCACATTAAGGTGCATATCTGCCGGCAAGTCGGTCCGATCGATCGGACCGCGGGCCGGCAGATCGCTTGCAATCGGCGGGCATTTTGCTATCTGGGGGGACTTCAAGTGGGTTGCCAGTCTGCAGGGGCCTGACTTGAATGACAGCCACTTTGTTTTTTTATTTTTTAACGATGAGAAAGCAAGTTGTTGCAATGACGGCATGACCATTGAACGTAAATTTTAATGCTTTATTATAATTGCAACAGTTTACATATTAATTTTGTTTCTTTTATCAATTATAATGCCATATTACTTTATCATTACTTTACCATTACTTTACCGTTACGCTGTAGCGTAATGTTTGCGTTCGGCCGGTCCGCCAGAGTAGGAAAAAGTGAAATTTTACAGGGCGAGCGATTGAAGAAATTTCGAGCTCGAGGCAGCAAAGCGGAGGAGAAGTTTCAGAGGGGAATTCTGAACCCCACTCCTTACTGTTCGACCGTGTTTCTTTCTCTCTTCTTCTCCCGTTCGCGCACAGGCAATCGAGTCCAAGTTCTCCCGTCTAATGTCCTGCGCTACAGAATTTTCGTTACGAATTTCGTTTCGAAATATTGAAAAATGCGTACATTTTTTTCAGTTATTTAAAACACTTATCGATTGTGCATTAGTATGAAATGAATGACTGATTTACTAACTGTTTACATTTTTAACAAATAAAACTAATTGTTTCACTGCTTCAATAGTTTTTTGTTCGAAATTTGTACGTTTTAATATTAAAAATTACGAGGATAAAATTGTGAACATAAAGATTTGAAGTATTTTTGGATGAATTTATGAAAATCCTGTAAGAAAAATAAACATAGAAAATAACACTCTGCAAAATCGTATATGTCCCTTTGAACTTAAAGTATGAATTTCTTCCAAATAAAACCTTGCATATAAAATATGGAGTCTATGGAGGAAATTAATTACATGAAGGAAATAAAAACTTGATTTTATTTTGTATCATATTTTGTGTCTATAAATTGAATTTTGGGAACGATTTTTTTTATGAAACTTTCCTTGGAAATGACAAACTGCAATCCAAATTACAAAATGAAATCTTTTAAAATTAAACTTATATTATGAATCAAATTTCGATAATTGAATTCAAAAAAAGTTCGATAATGGCACCTTATGAATACACCTCTTACTGCATTATCTAATATTTTAATTTTGGCTGATGAATGATATTTTCATAGATTGATTGTGTGAAGAATTTTTGATTAATATAAAATTAAGGTGAAACTGTATCGAGATAACAATGTGGATCATAAAAAAAGCGCTGATGTCTTATAATGTTTTATCTTTCCAAAATATATTATTTAAAGAATAAATTGTACAGTTTTTATCTCGAAATTGAAAGTTATTTTATAGATATCATATTTTTTACGACACATGCAAGATTTCAGCCCTTTTCGACGCCTATGAAGCGGGGCTAAAGCTCTACTTTTTACGCCCTAGGCAGTGAAAAGTACTTTTTACTTTCTAGGGACTAAAAAGTTACGTCAGAGGTGAATAATGAAAATTAAACATCTATGAGCTGGCATTTTACGATTATCCGTCCACTCACCGTAAAAACTGTGAGAAAATTTTGGTGGCAGTTAATAGAATTTTGCGGGTAATTATAGAAAGTTACCACATATTATAACTGATCGAATTATCGTAAATCACCGTAAATTATCGTAATATTATAGTTTGGGTAATTTATAGTAAGTTACCATATTTACCAGTAAAATTACAATAAATGACCAATAATGTTCATAAATTTCTAGAAAATCATGGAAATTAAAATAAAAATAATGTTGGTTAATTTATGGCGAGTTACAATATTTACCTATAAAATTACCATGAATACTTACTCGTCAACGTCAATACTCTTTTTCCCTCAAACACCATGATGTTTGTTTTATTAACGTTAATTTTGAGGCCCATATTCTTCATGCTTGTATTGAGTTTATTCAACATTCTTTGCAAGTTCTCGATTGATTCTGTCATATCAATCTTGTCATCTGCGAAAGCTAACCCACGTACCTTCACTGTTTCGAGATCTACACCTTCTTCGTCGAAGAGGGCCATTCTTAGACACTTATCCATACATTCGTAAATAAGGACCACTCAGAGAAATGTCCTCTTGTGACAAAAGGATGTTTCTTGACGTGAATAGAGTCTCCTCTAAAATTTAAGGTTGAGAGGATTTTCATTTGTCTCAACAGTAATCCTTTTGCAGTAAAAATTTTCCTTATGCGACAACTTCACCTACTCTTGCAGCCAAATAATTTTGTTTGTGTAAAAAATATATTCACGTCGTGCAAAACAAAACAGGCGAGAGGACGATGCTTTTGTTTCAAGACAACTTTTTCTCTGAGTGGACACTTTTCCATAAATTCATTCTCGAAAAAAATCAGTCAAATTTCACTGATTTTTGTAAGCAGAAAGTTGTCATTGGAAATTCAATAAAAAATTCACTAATAATCAGTGATACTTCACTGATGCAACAATGAAATTAAATACTTTACTGTTTTAAAGAGTGATTTTCAGTGTTTAATCAGTGAAATATCACTGATTCCCAATGAAATTTGTACTGATTATCCAATGACCCCTTTTTGGCTTGAAAATCAGTGGAATTTGACTGAATTTTTTGAAAAGGGAACTTATGAAAAAGTACCCTTATTTATGAGGTATATAAATAGTGAATAAAAATCAAATACACAATGAAAATTTGGGTAAGTGAGACATGTATATTGTGACTAATGTACGGAAATTTTCAGTGAAATTGTGCTTATTTTTTTAAAGATAGTTGTTTCAATGAAAATGGACCAGGAAGCTTCGTAGATGAAATAGCTCAACTTTTTTCATGGTTTAGCGAATGTATATTTTATATTTTGCACATTTTTCTATAGTCAAACAAAGTATTAATACAAATTTTCAGCAAATTCTGGTGTTTCTGAGAATGACTGGTGTTGTCACGTCCCGAGCAATAGGCGAGGGTAGTATGGAAAATAGGAAAAGAGAGAGACCAGTGTGCTGATTATGTCAGGCTGGTAAGACCTGACCAATTATTTGATTGTGGGTTTGTGTGTCACTTATCAGCCCTACGCGGACTGTGTCAGAGTACAGTGTTCAAATGATTCAGAGATGGTTGTTTAAATAATTGTTTTATTATAAATAATAAGAATAAAGTTAAAAGTTACATGAATTAGACTTACATATACCTTTCGATGCTTGAAAGGGCAAAAGAGTGAGTTGCTTTGTCGGTTGTATCTCCTTATTGTTTGTAAAACACCGACGGAGTTTCACCGGATGAGACTTTGAATGTACTTAAAAGTAATTCAATATTGAGTCCTTTCACGAACGTTAACACCGCGGACTTTATTCGGAAAGTTTCTCTACAACGACCGAAAGTCTCAGCCGAGGGGACTTAGTTCGGGATTCGAACACGTTAACTATTTTTAGTTGAACTTGAAAGTACTTGACTTATTCAAAGTGTTTCTTCGGTCACAGTGAGTTAGAAGCCGCGACTTTGTCAAAGCGATTCGTTAATCGTACATCGAAGTGAACAGTATGACTGTTGAGAACGTAAGACAATTGACAAGGATGTATCTGGGGTTTATATATGATGGTTTCTCCATGCTAGGGGTAGGGCGATCGAACTTTTGAAATCGGCACGTTTCTAACTTTTGAAATCGGCACGTTCTTATTAATAATATTACTCGTATCTAGATCCGCTCAATGTTTGTGAGCGATGCTAGTGGGTAACTAATACTATTAAACGTTGAATGATTTATGCTATCGTCAGCAACCGTGGACAGCGGTCGTGCATCTCGACTCTTGACCTTTCAAGAATATGAATTCTACTACTAACTTAATTATGTGTAATGCGTTTCGTCAGACACTTTCGGTTACCGTGTGTCTGACTATTTACATACTGATTTCACTAGTATTACATTGTACATTGTTAGGTGACTGATGTATCACATATGGCATTAATTGTTGTATTAGTTTAAACATATGTGTGTATTAATATTCTATATCTATATCGTTATTATTTAACATATTACGATGAATAATATATTCGTATGGTAATGGTATAAATGTGATTATCCTATATCGGTAACATATCTAAGTAACATCTAAATGTTACCGATATTTGATATCCTCATGGTAAGTACTCCGGTTTATCATACGCTCGTGACGTTACCGACCGCGGATCGTTTATCGCTGGCCGCTATGTACCACGCTTCGTGATCAACCACATGAGTAATTACCATAAGTAGCTTATCTGTTCTACTTATCGTTAGTGGTTACGTAAAAATTTGAAATTTTAACCGGGACGTAACAGTGTTCCTCCTTAATGTATCAGATGTAACTTGTTTGTGCGAAATCACCATCACATTAATTGCCATATCGGATTACAGATCTAAATTATAAAAATGCTACGTAAAGTACCTGTGTTGTACAGCTAGATCCTTGGGAATAAAGCTGTTACACCTATTTCTGCGGCAGTCATCTCTTACTAAATCGTACAACTTTTTGATGTTACTTAAACCATCCTCCTCTTCTTTGCTTTGTTTCGCGAAACGCGAATGCTACACGAATCAATTAATAAATGCTGCATGAAAATTGTGACCTTTATTCCATATTAAATTTTTTTAAATAATTCATTATTTTATAATAATGGGAATCATTTTTTATTTTTACCTCATCCCTCTCCTCGTCTGAAACCCAGTCATAGGCTCAACTTTCAACGATATTTTCATACTCCTCGTCAGGATTCATTCATTGACAACACTATCGTTCGAAAAATTTATAAACACCAAAAACAACTGTCTTTTGGCATAACGAAGCACGTTCAACAAGCACGTGGATTAGGCGAAGCATAGAGCTGCACGCAAGGTACGAGTCAAGTAGTGGGGGAAGTGATGGGAGAAGAAAAAGAGCGAAGGCGTCAAGCTGCCCCTCCGGACGCGTTCGAAGACTATTTTTAAATAATTCATATCTTGTAAAATAATGCAGATAAAAAATTTCTGATTGCACCTGTAGAAAGATCAGTTAAAGAACTTATAGAATCCATCATAATCCCAAAATCGATTTTTTGCCAAGTAGGTCCCTTTTCTCGGATCGCGTCACATATATGAGATTTGCAATTAAATTATATATATGGGTGATTTCCAAAAAGTTGACAATTTAAATTCCCAGCACATTTCAGTAAACTTTGGAAGTTCTATACAACTTTGTTCAATATAAGCAATCACTTATATTGAGTTAATAAAGTTAACAATGAAAATGAAAAGTTAAAAATTTGAACGTTCAGAGTTGAAAAAATCGGTTCAAAGTTTTGCATTTATGTTGAAAAGATTTAAGGAACTTTTATTTATTCTTTCCTATGTGCAATATTCTTTTATGCTTATGAATAATACAACTATCAACTCTGAAAGTATTCTAGAGTTTCAACAGTTTATAAATAAACATTTGTAATTGTAATATATGATCAACTATACCTTATTGTAATCATCATCTTTTCCGATGGACTGATAGTATCTTTCCTAGTTGGAGCACTAGCATGATGTAGACCGATTTGATGAAGAAAATCTTCATATTACTCAACTGTCATACGAGTATATTCTCTAAACATGACACTGTCGAATATTGCCACTTCTTTCACCAGATTATCATGAGCTCCTAACAGAAAATTTAAGTATATTTTATTATGAACTCTACGACTATGAAGTATTTAAAGTTTTTAATTGATAGTTTGCTTATACATAGTGTGAAAACAATATCTTACCCTGCTCTCTCCTTCGCTTCCAAAGAGGATGAACTGAAAAGCTCCTAACCATTTTGCGTTTTCTTCTAAGCTTTAAAACGACTACTGCAGTTAATTCGGCATCACTGACATCAGATGAATCCATTGCACACTCTGAAATAAAACTTAAAGTTATTTAAGCCGGTTTAAGTATTCTAAACTACATTTAGACACTTTCTCTGTAAAGGTAATGTTTTGTTGAGCGAATGAGATTTTTATACGCTCTGACAAGGTCTGGTATTTGCAATTGTTATACATATTGTTCAATATTAAAAAATATAAGTAATATGTAGAAGTAAATAGATGTTAATTAACATACTCTTCTTTGTAAAATACTTTTGCACAAGTTGGTGCAATTCTCAAAATAAATTAAATAACTTAAACATCTATAAATCAAATCAAATCAAATCAAACGGATTAAGTAAATTTGACGTGTCGGCAATTTAAATAAGTTTTGAACAACGGTAAACTTCGCAAAAACTGATTGTGGAAGGAAATAAACCGTTTGAAATAAGTGTATCTAGGAACAGTGATAGTGAATAAATCAAAATTAAATTTAATATTTATTTTATTTACTTAGAACTAAATTCCTTCTTCCTAAAGAAGGTTTCGGTTTTGGTTTTAACCATTAAGCAGCAGCGGACCATTGGACCATCTTCGGCCAATCATCGTTGGATTCGACCGGAAAAATAACGGAAACAAAAGTTTCCGACGTAACAATTGGTGACAGCTTCGGTGGGATTACTGTGCTGTGAAATTGTGTCAGTGGGGAATTGAAGTCCACACAGGAAGCGGGAAATAATTTTAAAATTGAAACAATTGCCGTATGTCAATTTTAACAGAATCGGGAAAAACTGACATATTATTTCACAGCTGTGAAGACATTGAGTGGTTATGTGCTAAAATCACTTTTAAAGACAGCTGGGAAATTTATGTTCCAACTCAACTGGGAATAATAAAATTCGTGGAGACATTTGATAAAAGTTTGGATAGTGACGACGAGGAATTGGAATACGACCACGAACCAGAAATAAAAAAGTGCAGCATCAAGGTAAAAAGTGATCATTATTTAATAACGGTGGAATTGAGTGAAAACGGAAACGCTCTTGTTCATATTCCTAAAAAACAAGCTTCGATTCTCTAAATAAAAAAATAAAAACCTTGAGAACTTAAATTCTCGAGTGTTCGAGCGCCTCAATTGGTTTTGAGTATTGACGGATAATCTTGGGACGGCTACATTGAAGGCCCAGGACCCGTTGGTGCAAGAAATTAAAATAGGTTTAGTCAAGGCTCGAATCGGAACCAGAGTCACCGGGCCCGTGAAGGGTTACGGCAACGAGGGACCCGCCCGGGAAGGGTTGTGGCAACGTGGGACCGGCCCACAAGAGGGTTACGGCAACGAAGGATTAGGACCAGGACATCCTCAGGACCTCACTTTAAGGACTTTCACTGGACTCAGCCGCAAAGACTTCAGAGAACTTCAGAAGCAAAAAGTGACTTGTGATAAGTGAAGTGAATCTTTCTCAAATTTTACTTAAAGTGAATTTAAGTAATTTGAGAACAGCATCGAGTGATTAATTGATTGGATCCAATTCAGCATAACTGTGAGTAACAAAAACTGTATCATTATCTTGTTTGGTTTTGAAATTCAAGGTTGAGATTTTTTAAATTAAGAGTTAGAATTTCTACTTAAATTTAAACTTATTATATCACTTCAATTATAAAAATTTAAGTGTTGAAACTAATAAGTAAAATTGAAATACTTATTTTAAACTTAAATAAATAGTAAAATTAACTTAATTAAATACTGGACTGAGGAAGTAAAATTAGTACTATCCTAGTTGATTAAATAATAGATATTATTATTTACTCCTCGGATCAATAATAAACTTATTGTATAAATTTAGATTTGATTAAGAACACCTTGAGCTTTAAAAATCTAAAACAATGCCTAGTCAGCGTAAAAAGGCAACAGGTCAAAGTAGAGGCACGAGACCTCGAATTGGCAAAAATAAAGGGCCAATTATGAACATTGATGAAACGAATGTGTATAATTTGCGCTCTGGAGATACGCCTGATGAAATGCCACTTAGTCGAGAAATTCCTTCCACGTCTGGTAGTTTTTCCAACACAGGAAATTCTATACCTGAAAATCAAAATTCCAATTTAGACCTGGAAATACAAAATAATTCGTTGCAACTTTATTCTCGCTCACCTAGTACATCTTCTACTAGTATGACAGATCCAATTAAAATTTCTAAAATAGTAAGGGATATTATTCCTTCTTTTGATGGGAGTAACATGTCAGTAAAAATGTTCGTAGAACATTGTCGAGTTTCTGCTTCCATGGTTAATCTTCAAGAAACTCCATATTTAACAATGTTAATTAAAACTAAAATAATTGAGGAGGCCCGTGTCCACATTCAGGATCGCGTAGGAATAACTCTAGAAGAAATTCTAAAAACTTTAGAGCGAATTTATTCCCCGCAGGAGGATGCAAGTCAGTTGTTGCAAGACTTAACAAATGTTAAAAGAAAGCCTAACGAATCTATACCTGAATATGGGGCACGGGTAAGTCAAATTTTAAATAAATTAACGAATCAAATTATGGAGAATACACCGGTTGAAAAAGCAATAGGGATATGTGAAGCATATCGAATAACCAGTGTAGGGAATTTCTTGCGAGGTTTAGACAGAGATGTTTATTCACAAATCCGAGAAAAAGAAATTAGTACTTTAGAAAAAGCGATAGCATTGGCAAATCAGGCGGATCTCCAGTGGAAAAGCTGGAAAAGAATTCGTGATCCAATTCAAGAAAAATATGAACCTGAATCTAGTGATAAAGGTGAGCGGAATTTTCCCCTGAGGAAAAGGGTTGCGCATATTCAAGACAAAAAGGTCTGGAAAACCGGAAATAATTGCGAACGCGAGAGTTTACAATGTTTTAATTGTAAAGAATATGGGCATATTAGGCGATTTTGCCCACAATTAGTAAATAATGTCAAACATAGAGAGAGAGAGAGAGAGTTGTACATATTGCTATTTAAAAAATCATAGTTTGAAAGAATGTAGACTCAAGGAGAAACATGAAAAAGAGAGAGAATCATTAAAAAGGAAACGCGAAAATAATTTAAACTGGAAACGAGATCGCCCAAACGAAGGCTCGGCGGTCCAGAAACAAAATTCGGTTCAAACCGAATCGTCCTTCCACTCAAATCAGACAAAGAAATGAGCTTGATGCCGATAATTACTTTAGAAAACATATTTTTCAAAAATAAAGCAACCCTGTTAGTAGACACTGGGTCTAGTGTAAATATAATTAAGGAAAAGGTTTTAGATTCACGAGTCTGGATAAATAAAAGACGAATATATAATTTAGTAGGGATTGGTCCAGAAATGATTAAAACCCTGGGAGAGGTAAAAATTAAAATAAAAGGGATAGAAACACCTTTTCAAGTTGTCTCACAAGATTTTTTTTATTCAACAAGATGGAATTTTAGGTGTTGAAGCTCTGAGACAGCATCATGCAGTTTTAAATTTTGTTGATGATTGCCTTCATTTAGGAGATATAGAATTCCCACTTTTAAGCCATGCCACTATAACACTACCGGCAAGGTCAAAGGCCTTGGTTCAAATTATTATAAAAAATGCGTTAGTTAAGGAGGGTTATGTGCCTCGACTTTCTTGCGGTCCCGGTATTTTTGCTGGAGAATGCCTAGTAACAAATAATTCGGGAATTGCAAAAATTTTTATGATAAATAGCAACAATGAAAATGTTCATTTAACAATGCCGGCTATTAAATTGGAAGAATATGAACCACTGGAGGTACATTTTCCCCCAGTTCAGCACAAAAGGGATGTAAAAGGTAAACAAAAAGAACAGGCTCAAAGGTTATTAGAAATTCAAAAATTTATAAAAATGGATGATTTGAATGAAGAAGAGAAAAAAAGCTTGTTATCAATTTTTTTTTATTTCTCTCATCAATTTAAATTACCTGGGGATAAGTTAGGTGCTACCAATGTTTTAAAACATAAAATTTTAACTACTGATGAAAAACCAGTTCATGTAAAACAATACCGTTACCCCGATATTCATGAAGATGAGATTAGGAGACAGACGGATGAATTACTCGCTTCTAAAATAGTTCAATCGTCTGTTTCGCCTTACAATTCACCATTATGGATTGTACCCAAAAAGGTTGATGCTCAAGGAAATAAAAAATGGAGGATGGTTATCGATTATCGATCCTTAAATGAAAAAACAATCGCGGATGCTTACCCACTTCCTAATATTACTGACATTTTAGACCAACTTGGAGGAAGTAAATATTTTTCGGTAATGGACCTTGCTTCCGGATTTCATCAGATTCGTATGGATCCGGAATCTCAACAGAAAACTGCCTTTTCCACTCCTTATGGTCATTTGGAGTTCACTCGTATGCCTTTTGGACCAAAAAACGCTCCAGCGACCTTTCAAAGAGTCATGGACTAAGTTCTCTCAGGCCTTCAAGGGGTTGAACTCTTTGTTTATATGGATGACATTGTCGTCTATGCCTCTGACTTGGAAGATCACGATAGGAAAATTAGGGCATTATTATCACGCTTGAGAAGTGCAGGGTTAACTCTTCAACCCGAAAAATGTCATTTCTTAAGACGTGAAATTGCTTATTTAGGTCATATAATAACCCAAGACGGAGTAAAACCTGATCCTAGGAAGATAGAAGCGGTGAAATTCTTTCCAGTACCTAAAAAAAAAAAAAAAAAAATTAATTAGCATTTCGAACTCGAAAGTTCATTGCCTCACTACCCGATTCGGGTAGTGTTTCTAGGTGGATAAATACTACCAGTGTGGGTCCACCACACCCACGACGGGTCAACAACACGCAGTATTCCCCGAACGGTCACCCATCCAAGTACTAACCGCGCCCAACACTGCTTAACTTCAGTGATCTAACGGGAACTGGTGTTTTCAGCGTGGTATCGCCGTTGACTTTCGCCTTTCCAGTACCTAAAACAAAGAAAAATATTAAACAATTTTTAGGGTTAGTCGGATATTATAGGCGATTCATTTCGGGATTTGCAAAAATATCGAAACCTCTAACACATTTATTAAAAAAAGATATTTCATTTCAATGGGCCAACAAAGAACAGGAAGCCTTCGAACAACTTAGGGATGCTATTTGTTCAGAGCCCATACTACAATACCCCAAATTTACAGAACCTTTTATTATAACAACTGATGCATCGAATTATGCATTAGGAGCAGTTTTGAGTCAGGGAACTATAGGACGAGACCTTCCAATATCTTTTGCGTCACGAGTCTTATTACATGCTGAATTGAATTATCCAACAGTTGAGAAGGAATTGTTAGGAATAGTCTTTGGTGTTAGACATTTTCGACCTTACATTTATGGACGTAAATTTACCTTGGTCACTGATCATCGACCTTTGGTATGGCTCTATAAATTAAAGGATGCAAATTCAAGACTTGCAAGATGGCGTGTCGAGCTTTTTGAGTATGAGTACGACATCGTTTATAAACCCGGAAAAGTAAATTTAAATGCAGATGCATTGTCAAGGAATCCTCCTGAATGTAAGGGAGAGGCTCTCCTCCCTGTAAGGTTGGTGGATGGTCGTGTTCTGTAGTTCGCGTACTCTGACCATACCCGTCTGTCATCTGAGCAGGAGATGGGTGATGCTGTTGTAGATGGAAATGATCAAGAAATAAATGAATTACTTGGTCAAGTGTTTCTGAGTGGAGTGAAACCTGAAACTCGAGTCGGGGGCAATGCCCGGATGAATGTAAGCAATAGTGATTTTGCTTGGACAAGTAATGGTGATTTTACTTGTCGAGACAATGTTGATTTTGTCTCGGAAAAAAGGGATGATGGAGATGCCATTCCACCATAGGTCACCCAGGGACGGGAATCAAACCAGACAACGTCGTCCATGAGATTCCCGCTGGGTCAGACAATTAGGTACCCCGAATACCAGGAAGGAAGCAGCAGTAACCAATCTGGCTCCAAATGGTGGGGATTGGGATCCTTTGGCCTTCAATGCATTAAGAAGATGTTAGGGATATTTGCGGAATCGGATGGTATTGTAATACCACGCCAGGAGGGTGCTGTTACGACGGCCAAAGTGTCCTTCCGTATCGATTCCGGTCTAGTCGACGAGCATGTGCCCGAAAAACTACCGAAGAGCCTTATCTCGGAGAATGTATGGGACGGAAGGCCAAGAATTCGTCTAGATAAAGTGGACAATAGTGAAAGGGTGATCTCTGACTCAAAAGGGAATTTGGAAAAAAATGAGTAAAATAACTCATGTTCATTCTAGTCCGGTTATGAAAGATGAAAGTTGTATTTCTTATATAAAAGATAAAGTAATTATGGGCAAGGGCCCAATTGCTCATTTTGTTTCTTCCTATGGTTTATTAGAATCAGAAAATAATAATGAGTTAATTGAAAATCAATTATTTGATGCAAATAAATTTAAAGATGAAAATGCAAAATTGGGCGATGTCGTGGTCTATTCGAGAAAAAATCGATACATTTTTAGTATGGTCGTTATGGATAAAAGGGATGATAAGATCTTCTTAAATCAATTGTCCAGCGCTATTTTAGCATTAAAAAATGCAATGGAAAATTTAAATACCAAAGTAATCAAAATTTCTGATAAAGGGCACAACTTGAATTCTATAACTTGGCTTTCAATTGAGCAACTATTTAAACAACATTTTAAAAATTCTGGTTTTCACGTGGTAATTTGTTCTGGTGAAATTATTATTCCTCCTGTTGATCAACGAGACGAAATAATAAAAGAATTCCATGAATCAGTGGTAGGTGGTCATAAAGGAATAAATTAAACCTATTGGCGCATTAGGGAAAAATATTTTTGGACGAATATGAAATCTGATGTAGAGAGAATATTAGGTACTTGTAAAAATTGTATGCGAAATAAGGTACTCAGGAAAGGGACACGAATGCCAATGATAATAACCGATACACCGAAGGAACCCTTCGAAAAAATTCAAATTGATCTCGTCGGGCCACTTCCAGTAACGCCCAGAGGAAATCAGTATATTTTAACAATTCAGTGTGTATTTTCTAAATATTCTGATGCAATTCCCTTAAAAATGACAGATTCCGTAACTATTGCTCAAGCAATAGCCGAAAATTTTATATCAAGATATGGTTGTCCTCGAATTATACAATCGGATCAGGGAACAAATTTGACGAGCAAGGCTATTCAAAATTTTTGCAAAATTTGTAAAATTAAGAAAATTCAATCTGTTGCTTACCATCCTCAAAGCCTTGGATCTCTTGAGCGTAGCCACCATACTCTTATCGAATATTTGCGGCATTTTGAAGGTCCCCATAACTGGGACGAATGGCTTCGATTTGCCGTCTTCTCCTATAATACCGCAATTCATGAGGGTATTAGTGTTTGGGAAAGAGGCAGTATTCCCCACAAGTTTTGACGAGAGACCTCCTGAAAGAACTTATGTTGATTATTTGCGCGAACTTTTCTTAAAACTAGACAACATTCAATCTAAAGCTAATGAGCGACTTCAAAATGCTAAAGAAAAGTCTAAAAAATATTATGACTTAAAAGCAAATCCAAAAAACTTTAGAGTAGGAGCCCCAGTATATTTAAAGAAAGAGAATCGACATGACAAAAAATTTGATCCATATTTTGACGGCCCTTTTGTAATTGAGCCGCTGGATAGTGTAAGGGCATATAAAATTCACATGGCCGTTCCGGTTGGCCCCTGTTGTCTTGAAAATCGATTTCGAAAATTAAATTTTTGAAACATATGACTTTGTAGAAAATTCCATGGCGTATCTTTTTTCCTCTTGTGAAAAAGTTGTATCTTTTACTGTTTCTGAAAGAAAGTGAAAAAACTGGATTTTGTGAAAAACAAAATTTAATAAATATTTTGTCTTCAACTCGCTCTAAAAGAGAAACTTTTGCATATTTTCAGATGAAAATTAGAGGAGTTATGCTTCAAACTGTTTTAAAGATGATATGCTTGTTTAAACATCTCTAGTTTTTTACCAAAAAAAAGCTGTTAATTTTTTTGTCAAGCAGTATCAAAATAATTTTACGGAACTTTCAAACGCTTCGTTTATCGAGGGAATTTTGAGTAAGCCCAAACTTCAAGCGGAAGAAATGTTCATTAGGGTTTAGTGAAGTTTTCTAGAAAGTATGACTTCAATATAATGAATCGTTAAAAAAATACGAACATTCAAACATCGCGTCAAAGAGTGATCGAGCGCATGAGATGTGAGAATACTCCGGCGCCTCGACCTCACCGCCGCGCCGTCCTGTCGTATCAGTTAGCAGAGAAAATTTTCGATCACTTTGTTTATCTAGGTAATTTCACGTGAGCGAAACTTTCAGCAAAAGAAATCTTTATAAGGATATAATAACATTTTTTGTGATTTTTTACGTCAATTCATCTCACGGTTAGAAAATCATAAGCATTTAATTTGCCTTTCTCGAGCGCTCGAGAGCACGCCGATTCTACTACGCCGAGTCTCTGCCGATTCTACTCGCTCTTGTTTTTTCTGCCAATTTTCCGCGTGCGAATTTCTTTAGAATACTTTCGCAGGAAAACAGAAGAGCGTACATTAAGTGTAAACAATGCTTCGCCACAAGAAGCCCTGATTGTTTATGTTTCGAAAGACTAATTTATTCAGTGCAACGGATAAAATTATTTATTTATAAAGTGAAAATTTTATCAAGAAGCCCGGAAACAGAGGTTTTTGACATAACACCGATCAACGATGACCTCCTTTGTGTTTCGTACAAATACTCGGCAGAGGCTCGTAAATCCTCGCCAAACACAAATGTTATCATCGCAGCCTATACAACAGCCCAGGCTCGTTTAGTCTTGTACGAATACCTGTCTCAGTTGGGTCGTAGGGTATTGTCCCTGGCGGACCGAACGAACGGAGCGGATACGCTACAGCGTATCCTTATAGTATACGCACTTGTTGTACATTTCACTTGTTGAAATTCGGATTCTACGTGAAATTTTGAGTTGAAAGGTCACAGAGTAATCGCAATAGTTTTTCTTGCAACATTAAAAACTTTTAATAAATATAATACTTATCGATGACGTGCGCTGAAGGCGACTTCAAACGCATCGTCATTCAGTAGCAGTTCATAGGCTTTATCCGTCGACGATACGTTTGAAGTCGCCTTCAGCCCACGTTATCGATAAGTATTATATTTTTTGAAAGTTTTTAATGTTGCAAGAAAAACTATTGCGATTACTCCGTGACCTTTTAACGCAAAATTTCACGTAGAATCCGAATTTCAATAAGTGAAATGTTCATCTTCCTTTTTTAATGAGTTTTTCTTGCATGATACGGAGAGGATACGATGTGGATACTATAAGGATACGCTGTAGCGTATCCGCTCCGTTCGTTCGGTCCGCCAGGGGTACTACGACACTGACACGTGCATTTATGTACGACGAAACGAGCCTGGTGAGTACAATCCTCCTCTTGGTCGTCTTTTGGGTCAGATGACCGACGAACTCGAGGGGGAGTACGGCGAGGGTAGCTTCATAAAGACCTTTGTTTCCGGAGGTCCCAAATTTTACGCCTGCCAAGTTGTTGGTGCAAACGGTCAAATCCACACAAAATGTAAAGTAAAGGGGATCACGCTCAACTATAAAAACTCTAAATATGTTAACTTTAACACTATCCGTGAAATGATTGTTGATAGAGCAGTAGATTCAATAAAATTAAATTTTAGAGCCATTAGACGCACAGCATTTCACAATATCATCACATTAACTGAAAGTAAAACAGTTAAACCGGTTTGTATTAACAGACGGTTCATTGAAAACTTTGACTCACTCCCCTACGGTTACAGGGAATTGCTCTAATTCTCATGATACTACAGCTCTCTCTCACACTCACGTACAGTTGCATGATGCATTTAAAAAAAATTAAAAATAGGTTAGTATAGTTTTTCAGTGTTTACAATTGTGTATTAATGAGCATTAATCTCCGTTCCTTTTTAATTACAGATGCAGAAAACTTCTTGTGGCAGTGGGACGATTTGGAACAGAGGTTCCAACCACTACAACAGCAACAACAGCAACTGTATCCTAATCTAGAAATCCCTGTAGCCACACTGAACATAACAGTGCCGAAAAATCTACACATCATGATAAGTAAGTACACAAACTACATGGGTATAGAAAAAAATAAATAGAAAACGTAATCTAAATATTTAATATTTTTATTTTTATTTTCCAGATTACTCCGAGCACGAGGGAGAGGAGTTGATTGTTGCTGTGGACAAGCCTGAGGCTGAAAATATGGAAGAAGATGTCGATGATGATGATGACTCGTTGGAACCAGGAGAAATCCCACCATGCCCGGGATCTATACCAATTTCCCGGGTAGCCCTCGAGCGTCTCCGGGCAGCTCGCAGGGAGCAGGAAGAGAGAGCCGAATTGGCATGTAAAAGGCCTCGACTCTTCTTCTAATAATAATAATAATAATAATAATAATAATAATGTTTGTATTTGTATATTGGGCTGTAACCATCTTAAGCCTGAGAGAAAAATGAGTTTCCAAATAATGTTTGTATATATTAAATTGAATTTAATTAGGAATAAATTTTAATTTTAATAAAAACATTTTTAGATAAACTCTCATTTACTTTATTATCCCTCACTATGAAAAAAATTTTTTAAAAGTTGTATGTTAGATTTTTAAACTTTTTAGGAAAGCTGTAGGAAATTTAGTTACCCGCAAAGATCCATAGGAGAGAGAGAGAGAGAGAGAGAGAGAGAGAGAGAGAGAGAGGTGGTCAAGTGTTGACGGTGGCGGTGGCGGCGGCGGCGGCCATGTCTCTTAATAAGCTTATTTGAGACATGGGCGGGTGCAGCGTCCAGGATATTAGCTCATTTCCTGGACGCTAGAGGCGCGCGGAGCAAGCTGGTACTCAAAGAGTTGAGCTCATACTACCAAGGTATCAGCTGGTTTACCCGGCCGCGGCAACCAGGTTTATAAGCTTATTTGCCTGGTTGCTTTATGAGCTTATTATTTTTTTTTTTTAGCTAACCTCGTTCTAAAGTTTTTTTACAATATTAGACTGTGTGTGTGTGTGTGCGCGTGAGAGGTGGGAAAAATGTATAAAAGAAGGTGATCCTTTGATTCATCATTTTATTTATAGAATGGATACAAGATGGAAACATCCTTTCACATCGATGAATTGCGGTCCTACAGGATGTGGCAAGACATTCTTTGTAAAAAAATTCATTCGTCACATTGGTGAAATGTGTGATGCATTTTTCGAGCGAATAATTTTCTATTATTCTGAATGGCAACCATCTTATGTTGAATATGGAAAAGATATTAAATTTCGTGAAGGGTTGCCGCAGTCATCGGATTATTCCAATGATAATCGGGTGAAATTAATAATTATTAACGATTTGATGCGCAAATCTTCAAATAATACAATAGTCGATCTTTTTACCAAGGGTAGCCATCATAAAAACTTGAGTGTAATTTTTATTTCTCAGAATCTGTTTCATCAGGGCCATGGTCAACGTGATATATCGTTAAACGCAAATTATATTGTTGTTTTTAAAAATCCCCGTGATCGTGCACAAATTCAACATATGGCACGGCAAGTATTTCCTGAAAATCCACGATTTGTCCAAGAAGCCTACCACGATGCCACTTCACAACCACATGGCTATCTTCTCTTTGATTTAAAACAATCAACTCCTGATGATTGTCGCTTTAGAACGGCCATATTTCCCACTGATCCGTTTCACTACCTCTACGTTCCTGCAAAGGGTATAAAACTCCGAAACAGTGATACGTGTGTTCCAGTCGTGCACATGTGATGAAGACGAAAACACGTAAACGTCCTATTGGTGTGAAAAACGCTGCAGCGTTGCGTGCTTTATACCATTTAAACACAAATCAACGTCGTGTAGTGCTTAAGACTGCTGATCCAAAACTTGTTAAATGTATCTGTGAGTGCGCGTTAAACATTTTACACGGGAATGTACCTCTGAAGAAAAGTGAAAAACTAAAGTTGAAAAAACATCGAAACGCGTTACGGAAATTAGCCACACCGCGCGGTACATGGAAAAGTAAAAAAGTTTTATCGTACAAAATGGTGGATTTTTACCACTTTTGATAGCACCCATTATCGGTACACTTCTTTCAAATCTTTTCTCATCAAGATTCTCGTAATCAACCACATGGAGCATGTCCGAAAAATGGTACTAGTGCCTAGTGATCGCCTGTCACAACTCCAACAACATACCTCAATCGATCAATATTTTCCACCACAACAACAACAACAGCAAAATGATGTACAAAATATAAATTTTTCTCTACCAACCACCCAAACTCTTGGTAATGCTCTTAGTAGGTTGGATCTGGAAATGAGTCAAATTTTAAACTCACAGTCGGTGAAAGACGATCGTGAAAAATGGAAAATGTACCAACAAGTTCTGCAAAAATTTCTTTTCTATACTGAGGAATCGCGGAAATCAACGCCAACAAACAAGCAAGTACCCAGTGATAAGACAAATGGTACGGAGGAGGAGACGAATTATATGGTGAATGATACAACCGTTAATACTGGGGATATTGTTTCGTCGGTTCCAAAAACATACAAAAATAAGGCAGAATTATTAATAGAAGAGTTACAAAAATCTGATGTAAAAGATAGAATATATTGGGATAGAAAAGGTACAGTCTTTATCGATGGACGTCGGGTGGAAAACTCAAGCATTATCGACCTTATAAATGACGTATTACGACATAGAAAAGGAGTTGTCGTTCCTGGAAGGCTGCAGTTTGCTAATTTCCTTCACGAAATATCCATACCGCGAGAGCTCGTGGGAAATAGTCAATATTGGAAAAGTACACGACTTTTTAACATTTCGCCAAATAAAACGTCAACTCCACTTAAACGAAACAATACAAATAATAAATCACAAAGCGAATCTTCAAATCTTTATAAATCTGCGCTTTTAACCGAGAACGAAGTCGACGACGACGGCGAACAGTGGGAAGAAAACTGTGCTGGTAACACTACATTACAAAATAATAAATCGTCTGGAAAAAAATCTTGGATATCTTTACGTCTACAAAAATGAAAATATTAGAGGATTTATACTATGATCCACAACATCAGGCGTCATATGGAGGCATCGAAAAACTTGTACGTGCTACGAAAAACAAGTTATCGCGTAAAGAGGTTTTGAATTGGTTAAAAAGTTAAGATAGTTTTAATCTTCATCGGCCAGTCAGAAAACGTTTCAGAAGAGCACACTATAATATTGATAACGTAGATGACTTGTGGGAGGCAGATTTGGTAGACTTACAATCTTTAAGAACATACAATGATAATTATTCATACATTTTAGTTGTAATCGATGTGTTTAGCAAACATGCTTGAGTCGAACCACTTGAAAACAAGTCTACAACAGAGGTAAAAAATGCATTTACTCGTATTCTGCAGAAGAGTAATAATCGTACACCGATTTGTCTGCAAACTGACAAAGGAAAAGAATTTGTCGGTGCGAGCTTTCAGAAATTTCTTCAAGATCATGAAATAAAGTTTAGAGTTGCACGCGATCCTACTGTCAAAGCCGCTGTTGTCGAGCGTTTTAATCGCACTCTCAAAGAGCGTACGTGGCGATACTTTACTCACCGAAACACTCACAGACATATTGATATCTTTCAATTACTTGTAACAGCATACAATAATATACGTCATCCTAGTATTGGTATGCCACCATCTGATGTTACCCTAGAGAATGCATCCATTGCACGAAAAAATTTACAACGACGTTATTTCAACAACGATAAAAAGAAAAAACCTAAATATAAAGTTGGCTCTGTTGTACGCATCAGTCGTGCGCGTGGCACCTTCGAGAAAGGATATGAATCGGGATGGAGTGAGGAATTGTTTGTTATTAAACGAGTTATAACGTGGAGGGCATATTCGCCTGTTGTGTACGAGTTGGAGGATTTGGCTGGTGAAGTCATTTATGGACTTTTTTATGAACAAGAATTAGCAGATGTCAAGAACAAAAATGTGCACAAGGACGAGTTTATTGTCGAAAAATTAATTCAAACACGTGGGAAAGGTTCTAAAAAACAAGTTTTGGTCAAGTGGGCTGGATATCCTGATAAATTCCATTCTTGGGTACCTGCTTCTGAAATAAAACATCTGAAATGAATGAAGATCAGTTTTATCTCATTCTACCTAGTGATAGTAGTATGAAATATTATCCCAACAATACAATCACACATTTCACAACACAACTGCCTCAAGAAATTCGTTTACAAGGGCGTTGGGCAGTTGCTCTTACAGAAATTCAATTTCCACGTTCATTTCTTCACGTACGACCCTGGGAAAGTGTATTAGAAAATCGGCTTGTTCTCATGTTCAACGACGATCCAGATCCAGAATTTCCCGAGCAAAAGTATGATTTCTTTGATAAACAAAGTGATGATCAGCTGAATGGTAAAGACATCGTGGAAATATTTAAATTACCGAGAACATATTATCTTCAAGGTGGGCTACCTAAAAATTGTTATAAAACAGAGACAAAAAGACCAGAAATTCTCACTGGTACGTGGTTAAAGCCAATAGTAGCATTTTTTCCGTCAGGTGTCTATGATTCTGTGAATGAATTAGTGCGAGCAATTAATAGTACACCAGAAGTCAGCGAACACGTCCGCTTAAAACATGACCAGCTAAACAATAAGTACGTAACAGTGGAAAAAATTTGTAACGATGACTGTAAACGAGTTGGTAGCCATTTTCTTGTAATCAGTGAGAAAATTTCGCGCATTCTAGGCTTCACACCTGAAATTCTGTTACCAACAGATTCTTACATGGCTTGTCAACCAGCAAGCCTCACAAATGGACTACCCGAAAAGCTCTTTGTCTATTGCGATATTTGTGAACCACGTATAGTTGGAGATGTAAAATCATCACTTTTAAGAGTTGTGTCTGTTGATTCGAGAAAATATACATTTGGCTCCACACAGGTGTCGGGTTTTTCAGCACATCATTACATACCTCTACTACATACAAGCTTTCGTACCATCGAAATAGATATAAGGGACCATCTTGGACTTCCGATACCATTTGAGATTGGATCGCTGACAGTGACACTTCATTTCAAACGAATAGACTAGCTGCGATGTATTTTTGATCAAACAAAAAATGACTCTATATGACAATTATTACACGAATCAAGTTGGTGGAGGAGGACTTTCACAAATTTATATTGGATCTCCCTACCAAAGAGGACACGGAATTGGCAGCTTTCTCGGTGGACTCTTTCGTCGTGTTCTGCCGTTTTTGACTCGTGGTGCACGCGTAGTCGGTAAAGAAGCGCTACGCACGGGTATGAATGTCATTGACGACTTGGAACACAATATTCCACTAAAAAGTGCCGTGAAAACACGTATTGGAGAATCTGGACAGAATTTAAAGAAACGTGCTATGGAGAAGGTACAAACCATTATGAGAGGTTCAGGGTATAAATCGCTGCTCAAGAGGCAGAGACTTCAGTCAATCGGTGAACTCGGTGCATCGCGTATCGTCGGTAAAGTTGACATCATCTCAAGAAAGAGGAAGAAGAGGAGGACAAAGAAAGTAAAGAGATTGTCGAAAGGCAAAACGAAGCAGAAGAAGAAGAAGAAGACCAAAGGAAAGAAGAAGATTAAGCGTAAAACGACTGTAAAAAGACGTACAAAATCAAAAAAAAAAGAGCATTCTACACATTTTCGGAAATAAATAATTTACGAAAAATGTCTTTCTTACACTTACACTCGTGTGAATGCTTGAAATCAGAGGTTGATCTATTTTCTCTACCACCAACTCAAACGTCAATAGAAGGTTCTCAGTGGGTTCACTACAAACCTATTTCACCACTCACTGACGATTCACCCATAGAATTTGTCGTTCCAGGCAATGGAGATGAGTACATTGATTTACCACATACTATATTGAATCTCAAGATTGCATTACATGCACCAGAAAAAACCAAGGAAAATGCAGCTTCTATTGATCAAATAGCTCCTGTTAATAATATATTACACTCAATGTTTAATCAGGTCGATGTATACTTTAATCAGAAACTAGTATCGCCACCAAATAATGCTTATGCTTACAGAGCATACATTGAAACTTTACTCAACTATGGACCAGCTGCGAAATCAAGTCATCTTACAGCGTCCTTGTGGGTAAATGATAGCCCTGGGCAGATGGAAGGTAATGCTGAGGAAAATAAGGGGCTCAAGCTTCGTCGCGCATATTTTGGTGCTGGAAAAAAATTGACTTGATTGGTCATATACACTGTGATGTTTTTAATCAGGATAAATTTCTGTTGAACGGTGTAGAGCTTCGTCTTCGTCTTGTACGTTCTAAAGATGTTTTCTGTCTCATGGATCCTACAGGTCAGGCATCCATCCATATTGAAGAAGCCACTCTTTTAGTTCGTCGAGCAAAAATTAGTCCTGGTATTTTGCTTGCTCACGCAAAAGCACTATCACAAGGCACAGCCAAATATCCCATTACTAGGGTGGAAGTGAAAGCCCTTACTATTCATGCTGGTATACAGAGCGAGACTCTTGATAATGTCGTGCTTGGACAACTACCCAAAAGAATAATCATTGGATTTGTCGACAATGCTGCATACAACGGAAACGCCACGAAAAACCCGTTCAATTTTCAAAATTATAAAATAAATCACTTTTCACTATATGTGGATGGCATGCAGATCCCATCGAAACCTATTCAACCAGATTTTACAAAAAATAAACTCTACGTTGAGGCATACCACTCACTGTTCACTGGATGTGGTATTCATTTCCTCAATGAAGGAAATAATATAGATCGTGATGATTATGCACACGGATTCTGCCTTTTTGCATTTGATCTTACACCAGATTTGTCAGCACACTGCTACTCACATTGGAATCTTGTGAAGCATGGCTCTTTGAGAATTGAGGTTCGTCTCGAGGAAGCACTTGCACACACTATCAATTGTCTAGTTTACGCCGAGTACGACAATGTCTTGGAAATTGACGGTGCAAGGCAAGTTATTGCAGACTATAGCAATTTATTTGGCGCAACAAAGGATTCGACCAGTTCGAACATGTATGGAATTCAGTTTTGTAACAAAAGATGGGTCTCTCATCCGGTTTGAGCACCTCAATACATGATCCTACACGCCCACGTCCACACCTGTCAACGGTCCCCATTTATACAAAAGATGCACGCCTGAGCTTGTATAAACAGGTAGAAACTTGAAAAATGCACACCCTCAAACACACACCTGCCAACGGATTTTTCGTGTGGAAGGGGAAAGCTGGTATATCTACAACCTATATAAGCCAGCAGTCTTCAGACGTAACCCAGTACTGGTAAAGAACACTTGCATCGTCCTGAATCGTTCTACTCATATAGTTTTTCGTCGCAGTCCTCGTCCTCGTTGTGAAATCTGCAATATGGTTGACTACGTAATCGAAATTCAAGGTTTTCGGGATCTTGATGACAATTTTTTACCAAAGGAGGTAGCTATCGTCACACTGGATCACAAGTTTGTCGCTCACTGGATCGCAGCACCACCTCATCCCTTTTGCGAACTTTCTACCTGTGTAAAACAACAAAACAATTGGCTCTCAAGATTCTATCATAGGATCGAGTGGTTTGAAGGAGATATTTCCATGAAGTTTCTCTACTCTAATCTCCGAGATGTAGCTAAATCTGCAGCAACAATTCACACACGTGGGCGTGAAAAAGCGAAACTACTAAAAAAAATAATGAGTAGGCAAATTATTAACCTGGAAGAACTGACATGTCCTACATTCAAACTACCAGACAAACGAGAATACTGTTTTCATTATGGAATCAAAAAGGAGGAGGATTACTCATGTGCTCTCAATAATGCCATGAGAATCAAACGGTGGCTTGGAAAACAACGACAAGAGCAAGTACGATTATTAAACAACAACAACAACAACAAAAGAGTCACCAAATCATCTCAAAAAAAAACCATTGCTGCTTAATAACACATCGAGGACGAGGACTGCTATCAACGGAGAAGATAAAAAACCAGTGTCTCCTATACTTGCATCCAGTTCACCATCACACGCATACGAAGACGTATGGACGGACAATGAACAGCCTACAAATTCTGCAAGTGCTTCAACCGACGGGGGCCCACACAATCGGTGTATACCCGGCTGATCAAATACCGAAAACTTGGACACGACCTGCTGCTATCGTTATCAACACAGATGACCACACAAAACCTGGTTCGCATTGGGTCGCCATCTTCGTCGACAGCTCAGGCAGAGGAATATACTTCGACAGTTACGGTTTACCGCCTCTTATTCCTCAACATCTTCATCGTTTACGAGGAAACTGTACCCTCTTCAGGTGGAACACAACACTACTACAGAGTGCCTCTTCGAACGTGTGTGGTCAGTTTTGCATTATGTTTCTGCATTGTATGTGTAGTGGGTATTCTTTGCGCGAGTTTAATGCACTTTTTACCGATGATCTCGTGAAGAATGATCCAATTGTGGTGCGATTTTATAAAAAACTTTTGGCTGAACATAAATTGACTTGTAAAAAAAATGTATCAGGAAGTGAAAATGGTGGCAGCGGCGGTAGTCACTGTGCATACTCACTGCATAGCTGCAATCGTCTCGAATCTTGTGTACAAGCATGTTCTTCGAAACTTGCTATTTTGTATCTATTTTAATCAATGTTCGTTTTATCATATATAAGTTAGAATAATTATATATAACATTTGCTTCATCGATTATCTCTTTGCTCTTTCATGCATAAGCATATTGCGCCTACACTCTCTGGCTAAGAGAGTATATTCTTTTGCATTTATTGTGTCTCTGTTTATAATGCTTTGTAAACATTATTTTAAGTATTTGTCTCCCTCATAGGCTAAGAGTTTTTTGTGGAATACATACATGTTTTAGATTTTCCTCTGCGTCTAAGACCTGTTTTACTATCTACGTTGGTATCCCTGTATTACTTATTTTTGTGTTGCTTCATTAACATATATGTCTGTCTTGTCTCGAGTCGTGTACATATTATTGTATTTCTATTTTAATCTTATATAAGTAACAATACATGTGTGTTCTTTAGATCTAGATTTTTTTTTGAAAAAAAAAATAAATAAAATGGTGAAAAATTGAAATAAATGTTGTCTTAATTTCAAACAACCCTTTCCCATCCTGAATAGAATGTAAGATTAGAATAATTAGCCTGCGTTGTAATTACTTCTCGCCTTTTCCAACTCGATGACCGACTACCTCTACTCTTGGACTAAAAGGGAGGGGGCGAGGCCCCTCCCCTTTTCCAGGTTTGATATCGCTGGTTCGCACAGGGAGGGGGTGGGACCCCCTCCCTTTTCCAATTTCGATACATTCATTCGATGGGAGGGGGTCGGGCCCCCTCCCCTTTTCCAACTGAGAAACATCCATTCGATGGGCGTGACCCCTCCCCTTTTCCAACTCAGAATAAATTATCTAACCAATTAGGCTAGCCGCCATTTTGTAATTAGGCCACGCCCTAATTAGCGCCATTTTGTAATTAGGTCACGCCCCTTAATTGGCGACATTTTGTAATTAGGCCACACCCCTCGGCTAATCAGGAGAGGCCACGCCCCCTTTCGTACCCCCACTCCTCATTTTAGGCCACGCCTCTCGACCAATCACAGCCCGCGCTATGGCCCAGGGTATCTACTAATATGTTTGTCGAAATGACCGAGGATCAAGTAATTGCCCTTTGTTTAAGAACGACGAGGCAAAGTAAGTGTGACGAATGGTTTGATGCTAGAAAGTATAGATTAAGTGCAAGCTCTAAAGCGCATAGAATTAAAAGTATGCTACGGAAAAAGGCGAATGATTTAGCCATCGATTTTTTGAGTGAAAAAAGGGTCCATACTGCGAATTTAGATTTTGGCATCAAAAATGAAAAAAATGCAATAGAAGCGTACAAAAAAATTCACGAAGTTCACGTTTTTTCTGTAGGCATGTTGGTTATTCAATCTCAGCCTGGGCTTTGTGCATCAGTTGATGGAATTGTTGTGCAAGATAATTGTGTTGAAAAAATTCTGGAAATTAAGTGCGCTGCCAAGTGCAAAAATAGTCCTCTATTTAACATCGCGGAAGATAAATTTAAAGTGTCTTATTTACAAAAAATAGATGGAAATGTAGAATTGGAAAAAAGCCATCAGTATTACACTCAATGTCAGGTGCAAATGTACGTTTGTGGTATGACTCAATGCGATTTGTTTGTGTGGACGCCGGTTGACAACGTCACTGTTCAAGTTCACCGCGACGAAGAATTTTTGCGAAATTGTATACCAAAGATGGAAGAATTTTACTTCAAAAACTTTTTACCAGCTGTAATTGAATACTTCTCGAAGAAATCGAGCGCAGAAATAATGGAAAAATAATGTTTTGTGATAGATAGCATAATGTAATAGGAAATTATTATTTGTGGTTTTTAGTTGATAGCTATGACGTCTTTTAATCTAATATAAGGTTTTATAATAACTAGTCAAATGAGTACCTGCATGACAGCAATGAAGACTGAACTATATAGAGACTGTGGAATGTTTAATTAATAAATATACAACGTTATTGCAATTTCAGTCATGCATTTCAATTTATTTCAATCCAAATTACATCTATTACACATTTTCTTCATCGGGATCGAAAACATTCAAAATATGAGGCTGCAAATTAACCAAAACTGCACACATGAATGTAATATCATTTGCGTAAGGCAGCAAGGAAATAGGAAGTAAAAAAGTCTACTGGAAGTAAAATGTCTACTGCATATACGAGATGTTAACGATGGTTGCCAAGGTGACCCATCGAGACTGAAATTTAAAAAATACCTAACAAATTAAACCTTTAAAAAACATCACAACATAGTTTATAAACTTTTCGCAGTTTACTTACTTTTGATTCGTTTGACAGCTGCAATCCACCTTAACCTCTGGTCTTTGAGGTGTTCTCTCTTTGGAAGACTATAAAAATGAGTTTCCGGCGAGCTAAAACGATTGTTGACCCACCCGACCACGCAACAGAGAGACCCACTTTTTTTGGGGGGAGGGGGCCATTTTCGGTAATAATTAATATTTTTCGCAACAAATCGTGGCACTCGTGTATATTAAGCAACGTTAAAGAGGGATCTCGCTGCGCTCAAGTACTGTCGAGTTTCGCCACTGCGAGCGCTGCCTGCAATTACTTGCTTGGTTCCGCCTACCTGCACATAGTCAATAGCCCCTTGACCGTGCCGTCCGGCGACCTATTGTTTTGGCCGAGTCGAGCGCTGGCCGTACAGTCTTGTTCAAAAAGACGCATGGTTTGCAGAGCGAACCCTCTGTACTACCCATCGTCGAGATACATTAGAGACACTAGGAAAAGGAAAAGAAAGCAAATACAGGGCAGCACTACATATCATGGGGCCCCGTCTGGATGCATGCTACCTATTGTCATTTTTAAGTTTGTAAAAATTACAGTTAGAAGGGGAGAGGAACAATAAGTTCCTGAGAAAAAAACGCATTTTAATTATTTATTTTTCAACAATGGTTGTATGAGTGTACAGCACCTCATTGATCGAGAGTAGATTTTAACGCTGTTCATAGCCTGGGATGATGGGTTTTATTACTGACATCAAATAATTGTACTGAAGAGCTCCTTCATCAAAGGACGAAAAGCTTTTACACGCTTTTTGTAAAATAATAAACGACCAGTAGAACGAAAAACATACGATCTACTCATTATCTACTACCCAGGTCAAGAAACTTAACAACCTTTTTTAAAAAAACTTCTTAGTTTTTGTTTAAATAATTTTTTTTCAAAATGAATTTTTGAAAGAAAAAAAATTATTGACAATTAAAAATGCATATTATCTTTGGAAAAAAAATCCAAATAGTTGAATTTTTAAGGAAAAACATACATTTTCTACAAGATAGCTACAACGATTAAGTCAATAAAGTATCAATTAAATCAGTAAAACATTCGTTAAATCATTAAAATATTCATTCAGACATTAAAATAATTGATAAAGCCTGATTTTCAGTGATTAAATTATTATTAATACGCAATATAAAATTGATTCAAATCTGGGATAAATGATCTTTAATTTAACCAAATAGTTCAAATTTGAACCAAATAGTCAAATTCCCAAGCGAGAAAGACTAATTTTTTTAAGGCAGTTGCATTTTCAACAGTAAAGTTCATTTTTAAGCAAAATTAATTAATTTATTAATTAATGATTTTAAATAAGTAGCATACGTTTATTATGATTCCTAAGAAAATTGATAATTAACACAATTATCAAAAAATACTCTCAATGATTTTATAAGCAATTTTTTTCTATTTCAAAATATTGTAAAGAAATTTTATGAAAAACTTGATTGATTTTATTAAATCTGTACAAGTTATGGAAACATTTCTAAAATAATAACAAATGTATAAATATTTCAAATAGTCTAAAACAAAATGTAGTTTTTTGAACATTCTGAAATTTAATTTAAAACGTTTTCATGAATTTTAAATGGTATTAAAATAATTACAAAATCAAAATCTACAATTCGAAACGTTACAATTCTAATTCTTTTATTTAAAAACAATTTCGTTTGTAAATAACTTTAAGATATATTGAGAAGTTTTAACAAAAGTACAAAATATTTCATAATACTGAAAAGTGCTTATTGTGATTCCTAAGAAAATTGATAATTAACACAATTATCAAAACATACTCTCGAAGATTCTGTAAGCAATTTTTTTTCTATTTCAAAATATTGTGAAAAAATTTCATGAAAAATTTGATTGATTCCATTAAATATATACAAGTTAAATTAAATATATACAAGTTATGAAAAAGTTTCTAAAATGATAAAAAAATTATAAATATTTTAAGAAGTCTAAAATGAATGTAGATTTTTAAACATTTTGAAATTTAATTTAAAACATTTTTATGAATTTCACATGATCTTAGAATAATTACAAAATCAAAATATCTACAATTTGAGCCTTACAATTTTAATTCTTTTATTTGAAAAAAATTCATTTGTAAATATCTTTAAGATATATTGAGAAGTTTTTCAAAAATTAACTTTTTGAAAGTACGAAATATTTCATAATACTGAAAAGCGTTCATTATGATTCCTAAGAAAAATGATAATGAACTCAATTGTCAAAACATACTCTCGATAATTTTATAAGCAATTTTTTTCTATTTCAAAATATTGTGAAAAAATTTTATGATAAGTTTGATTGATTTTATTAAATTTGTACAAGTTATGAAAAAATTTCTAAAATAATAAAAAATGTATAAATATTTCAGAAAGTCTAAAACAAAATGTAGTTATTTGAACATTTTGAAATTTAATTTAAAACATTTTTATGAATTTCACATGATCTTAAAATAATTACAAAATCAAAATATCTACAATCTGACCGTTATAATTTTAATTCTATTATTTAAAAACAATTTTATTTATAAATAACTTTAAGATATATTGAGAAGTTTTTAAAAAAATTAACTTTTCAAAAGTACGAAATATTTCATAATACTGAAAAGTCTTTATTATGATTCCTAAGAAAATTGATAATTAACACAATTATCAAAACATACTCTCAATGATTTTATAAGCAATTTTTTTCTATTTCAAAATATTGTAAAATAATTTTATGAAAAATTTGATCGATTTTATTAAATATATACAATTTATGGAAAAATTTCCAGAATAATAAAAAATGTATAAATATTTCAAATAGTCTAAAACGTTTTGGATGAAAATTTAAAAAGTTAGAGCCTTTTTAAAAATTTTGAGACCAACGCCCGTTATGAGAAAAAAGTCAGGAGGAGAAAAACATTGCTTTTTGAACACCCTACAAAATTGTTATAACAACTTTTTGAATTTTCGTGAAAAATCGAAAATTCAAACTTTGATCGCACAACAAAAATAATGAAAAATAAAAAATTCCATTTTCCGGTCAAACTATATAAGATACGAAAGAGATGAGAAAACGAAAATTGTGCTTTTGAAAAAAGATCTAAACATTTTTTGATAATCACTTTTTAATCGGAGGCGTCCATTTTGTTTAACTTCGTAAAACAGAGCATTGGAAAAAAAATTAAATTTTTGGACAAACGACATAAGCTACGAAAAAAATAATCAGACAAAAGTAATTCACTCAAAAAAGAGCTACAAGCTTGTTATCAGTTATTTTTTAAAGGATGCGTTCTAACGAAAACAATGTATTTTGTAATGACATTCCCCTTTAGAAGATTCTTCGTTACTAACTTTCAACATTCATACAAGAAAAATTCACATAGGCGCGCGCTTCGAGCGCGCGCATGACGATCTAGTAGTAGAAAAATAGTGCTTTACATAATGAAGCATTTTCAAAGAAATGTAGTTGAAAATGAATGAATAGCTGCCTTTATAAGGGGGTTGTCAGTATTGAAATTCATGTAGTTTGCTAAATACATGAGTGAATGCAAATTATTTCATTTTTCATTTTCAACTTATTCATAAATAAATCAACAATTAATTTCATAAAAATAATGAATGTATTGAATTAATGTAAAGTTATAGTACAAAAATAATGCAGGATGAAGAACATATTAGCACAAATTTTAATACTATTATGAATGTATTTTATCCGATTGGGAAAATTGGTTTTGGACATGGCGTAATATGAGATTAAAAATGTTTTTTTCTCAGAATTATAGTACGCTATGTCTACAAAATATTTCTGAATGAACTATTTATAATGAAATTCTTATGTAAAAAGTGTAACAGGATAGTAATTTACATCATTCTGTTCCCGGTGTTTATATACGGAAAAAAAGTTTGCCTGTTATGCAGCTAGCAGAAGCCTGCGGGGATCTCTTCGTAATTGCTCTAGATGCTAGAAAATCACTCTCCCAAAATCTGATCTGATCCTTTTTTCAAGATATCTTAGAAATAAGATTTTTATTCAAATTATTCAAAAATTGATATATACTTCAATAAGTACAGCATCAATTATGAATGAATTTCGTTTCTAAAAATAATTTATTCTTTTTTACATTAGAAAATATAATAATAAGTAAATATTAATAATATAATAATATATATTGACAAACAGAAATAATAGTAATTTCGATATAATATGTTAAAGAAAAATAAAGACCAATAAATACATTGTAAAGTGTTAACACAAAAATAAATATAAGTCTTATTAGATTCATAGAAATCATCACTATTTATATCTACACTTCTAATATGAAGAGATGAGAACTCAACGGTGGCATTTTTCAGTCTTTGCGGATATGAAGAATCAGTAATAAGATTGATTTTTCGTCTTTCCCAAAATTTTAGAAGTTCTCTATGTGCCGCTTCTCCGGCTTGCTCCGACCATAAGCCTACACTGTGGGTATTCAATAGTTCTAGGCAGTGTGTCAAATGCTGCATCAGGACATGTATTTTCAGGGTTTTGGTTGTATTTGTGCTTAACAATGCGCTGTGCAATTCTTTAATGAGTTTTCCTATATGTGCAATCGGATCAAGTCCCTTGATCGAAATACATGAATTAACAATTTTATCCATTATTTTAAATGCAGTGAAATAGGGTGTGATGGCAAATTGATCACCGACATATACATACATTTCTCGATCAAAGAATTTTTCAACTTCTCTTAACAATTTTCTGCATGCATTGCCTTCTAATACCTCTCCATGATAATTCTTTGAAACTAACTTTACACTGAGAAACTTTAGGTTAAAAAAATTACTAAAACGGATAGCAAATGGGGGCAAAATGCTTAAATTTCGACATTTTAATACATAAATAATAAGTTATACTATTTTTATAAGAAGATTTCCTATTTGGTAATAGCAATCCTTACTATTTTCTGTAGTAAAATCCGATGTAGGAAAAATTAGAAGAGAAATTAATAAATTGTACAAAAAAATAAAAGTAATAAGTATTTTAAATAACATAATATACTAAATATGTAGAAGAAATTACTATTGTCTGTAGGAACACGATGTGTATTATGGACATTTCCTACTTTTTGTAACAAAGGTTAATACCAATTATTAAATTTGGTCCCAAATATTACTAACTGATTTAGCAGAAAGTATCGAGCCTTGGACCGAGCGCGGCCGAGTGCATCTGACGTTTGTCGATCGCCGATCATATTTTTAGGTTGCGAAAATGACATCTAATTTATGTTTCAATGCAAAATCCGCAAAAAAACGTAATTTAAAAGAAAAATATTTACTTATTTTAATTACATTAAAAATGTTGTTGTTTAAAATTATAAAAATATCATGAATATTAATCAATTAAGGATTAAATGAATTAGAACCAATAAACTTTCTATCATTTAGGTCATATGGAAGTTTTCATTCTGAGTCCCACAATGTCTTATAGGTAGATGGATCATCGCCCGACTGCTGTCCCGGAGACGCGTGTTCCGATTCCCGCCAGCCTTCGTTTTCTTCTATCCCGATTTTTCTGTTTCAGCTTTATAATATAAAATACTATCTTTTAAGAATATATACATATATGTAATTTCTAATGTTGTCAATTCTTAATTT
>CAKNXH010054237.1:0-27358 GCA_932178445.1 Andricus quercusramuli
TATTTAGGAATTTCAGGAGTGTTGCAGTGAGTCAAAATATTTTTACAGTTAAAAATACTTTTCTAATATTTATAAAATATTTATGTAAAACAAGGAATTTTCAAGAAATAGTTGAATTTTCTATAAAAATGAGTTTTCAAATAAGAAGATTAATTTTGACCCAATAAAAAAAGAAATATAATAATTACATTTTAACCAAAAACATCGAATTTTCAAAAAATAGTTCAATTTTAAATCAAAAGTTAAAAAAAAAGAGGAATTTTTAAACAAATAGTTGAAATTTTCTACCAAAACACAACGAAATTTAAAAATAAATAGTCAAACTATAGTTCAACTAATTTTAATACAAATTTTTAATTTTCTACTATTTCTGGCCGTGACGTATTAAAATAATTGTTAAGACTTTGATTCATAATATTTTAAGTTAACCTTTGAATAACAAAAAATCTTGAGATTTTTTTTCGAAATTCCATGCTTTTCCAGAATGTTTTTTAAAATTTCATGACTTTCCGGTCTTCCATTTTTTTTATAAAACAAATAATAAAAAACCTACTAGTTGTAATTTGTCTTCCGACCGATTTGTGCTTCAATAAATTTTGCCAATTTCAAAAAACGATGTTTTGTTTTAGGAAATATGAAAACATTTTCTTAAGATTTCACAATTTCCGGGAAACTCTCACATGAAATTTTTTATTGATAAATGTTCATAGAAGTAAACATTAAACAAATTTTTAACGTTTCAAAGATTAAAGCATTTTAAGATTTTAAATCAAAATTTTGGAATTTTGCACAGTTACAAAATTAATGAAAAATCTAGCAACTTTAAGAGATATTCAAAAGTATTAATAAGATTCAAAATTAATTTATGGCTACAAAAGATTTTTGAAAAATTAAAACAAAATATAGAATTTTTGTTGTCAAAAATTAATTGTTCAAACAAATCTTTTGAAGTTTCAAGACCATGTTTTACATGAATTAGAATTTTTCTTGATTTTTTTGTAAGTGTGCAAAATTATAAAAACTGCTTTGAAATCTTTCAGAATCTTTTTAAAATATTTTTATTATAGTTTTTGAAATGTTTTTAAATGTTTTTGAATATTCGACTGAAATTGATTTTTCCAAATGAAAAATTATGCTGCAACCATGAAGTGATTGATAAAAATATTTTGGTGTCAAAAATAATTTTTATATTTTTAAAATATTTTTAAAAATTTTGCACTATTGTTTTCATAATATTTATGCATATTCAGGGATAAACTATTCAAAAAAAAAGAAATAGAAACCAAAAAAAATTTTCGAATGTACGAGGTAGTGAACCCGCGACTAGAGACTCTCCAGTCTGGAACCTAGACCATTGCCGCATAGCAGCTTGTTTGATTATTCTATAATTCAAACCGATAGTGATTGAGCACGAGTTTCTGCCAACCTTTTTTCTCATAAACCGTTTTCTATCCAAGTAAACTAAGTAATCTTATTAAACTTTTCAGCAAAATTAAGCCGTCTTTACTCGAAATTGAATCTCCCACCTCATCTGAAAATTTTCATAAAAGAATCTGGAAATTTTTAAGGCTATTTTTATCATTTCACACAATTAAAAAAGAATCAGGAAAAATTCAAATTAATTTAAAACGTGTAACTATTCTATTTGTTTCTTTATTGGTTTTTAATTAATTTTCTTACAAGGGGAGTGCGCGTTAGACGGATTTTAAACATCTTTTGTGAGCGGAGACGGCTTAATTTGCTGAAACCGTTTGTTTACTTAGATAGAAAACGGTTTATGAGAAAAAAGGTTGGAAGAAACTCTCACAAAAGATGTCTAACGCTCACAAGAGATGTTTAAAATCCGTTTCACGCGCACTCCTCTTGCAAGAAAATTAATTTTAAACCAATAAAGAAACAAATAGAATAGTTACATGTTTTACATGAATTGGAATTTTTCTTGATTTTTTTTTTAATTGTGCAAATTTATAAAAACTGCCTTGAAATCTTCCAGAATCTTTTTTAAACAATTTTATAACAGTTTTTGAAATGTTTTTAAATATTTTTGAATATTCGATTGAAATTGATTTTCAAAATAAAAAATTATGCTGCAAACATGAACTGATTGATAACAATATTTTGGTGTCGAAAATAATGGTTGTATTCTTAAAATATTTTTTAAAACTCTTAACTATGGTTTTTATAATATTTATGTATATTCAGGGTTAAAGAATTAAAAAAAAAGGAATAGAAACAAAAAAAATCTTACATGCACGAGGAAGTGAACCCAAGACGAGAGAACCTCCAGTCTGGAACCTAGACCATTGCCCCATCACCGGTTGTTCGATTATCATATAATTCAAACCGATAGTGATTGTGCACGAGTTTCTTCCAACCTCTTTTCTCATAAACCGTTTTCTATCTAAGTAAACAAACGTTTTCAGCAAATTAAGCCGTCTTCGCTTACAAAAGATGTTTAAAATCCGTCTTACGCGCACTCCCCTTTTAAGAAAATTAATTTTAAACCAATAAAGAAACAAATAGAATAGTTACATGTTTTAAATTAATTCGAATTTTTCCTGATATTTTTTTAATTGTGTGAAATGATAAAAATTGCCTTAAAAACTTCCAGATTCTTTTACGACAATTTTCAGATGAGGTGGGAAATTCAATTTCGAGTGATTTTCCGCAGCGCCATCAATGCGAGTAACCAGTTTACGAACTAAAATTACCCACTCTGTTCCTCTCTACTGACATTATCAAACTATAGTCTATTTTAGTTCGTAAACTGGCTACTCGCATTGAGAGCGCTTCATTTTAGTTCGTAAACTGGTTACTCGCATTGAAGGCGCTGCGGAAAATCACTCGAAATGGAATGTATGGGATGAGCAATCTCCCACCTCATCTCTGGTATATGTTGCCTTAAAAACCAGACGCTCAAAATCCATCTGAATTCCGACCGATAGCCTGTCTCCCAACAATATATGAATGTCTTCCAGCTATCATAGCAGATAAGGTACATTCTCACTGCGACGAGAATGACATCCTTACAGAAGAACAAAAAGAATATTATAAAAACTCCCGGGGCAGTAAAGATCTAGTCACCATAGACGCTGTTGCCATGACGCAAGCTCGTAAACACCAAAGGAACTTGCACATGGCATACATGGACTATAAGCAAGCGTTTCCTTCCGTACCACATGACTATTTGCTTGAAGTCTTAAAATTATACAAAATTTGTCCACGCATAATTGACTTCCTAAGTCGTGCGATGATGCTTTGGGGTATAAGAATCAAGTATTTTGATCATGGACAACCAAGGATAACTAGATCAATACGCATTAAGACGGGTACATTCCAAGGAGACTCCTTCAGTGCATTATGGTTCTGTTTAAAGTTGAACCCACTGAGCAAAACTTTAAATAGCATGTCTAATGGGTTCCGAGTAAATGATAATGAGGATGGTCATCAAGTGACCCATCTTCTATACATGGATGACCTGAAGCTATATGCTAGTTCGGACGAGAAACTGCAGGAAATGCCGCACAGTGCATTTAACTAGAGGAGAATTAGGTACCGCAGAGATAGAGAACGATTTCGGGAATGACATCGAGGCAATGGCTGAGGGCGAGTCATATAAATACCTGAGTATTTTCGAATTTAAGGGTATTCAGCATACGATAGTTAAGAAAAACCTAACGACTGCCTTCACTACAAGACTCAGATTGGTTCTGAAGAGTTCATCTAACTTGGCAAACAAGATCTGGGCAATCAACACCTATGCCATCCCTGTTCTCACGTACTCCTTTGGGCTCATCAAATGGTCGAACACTGACCTCGAACGATTAAACAGAATCATCTGCGAAGAAATGACGAAACACCGAATACACCACAGTAATTCGGTGATTGAAAGGGTAGTTTTACCACGAGATAGAGGGGGAAGAGGGATTGTAGATGTCAGAAAACTGTGTGAGTCACAAGTTACACAGTTGCGAGACTATTTTAACAGCAAGCGAGATATTGCGCTTTACAACACCATCTGTAAAGCGGATCTTGACTACACGCCCTTGAATTTATCCTCAGAGAAGGCCTTGAATATCAGGACAGAAACCATAGAGGAATTAGAAGCGCAATGGAGACAGAAAGCCATCCACGGCGAACACCCCAAAACATTAGATCAATATGAAGTGAATAGTGAGGCATCCAATATTTGGCTGAGAAAGGGAGTCCTGTATCCAGAAACGGAAGGATTCGTCATTGCGATTCAGGATAGGGTTGTCAGCACCAGGAATTATCGCAAACACATGTTACATCAAGACGTGGTTGACCAGTGCCGATTATGTGGAGATACCAACGAATCCATCGAGCACATTATTGATAGTTGTCGCGTAATGGCTCAAAGAGAATATACGAACAGACATGATGATGTGGCGGGCATTGTACATTAACAACTTGCCCCAAACCTAGGACTCTTAACAGAATGGATGCCTTTCTATAGATAAATTCCAATGTCCGTTTTAGAAAGTGAAGATTACATCTTATATTGGGATGTGACTATCCAGACGAATCATTACATCCAAGCCAATCGAGCTGACATCGTGATGCGAGAGAAAAAAGGTGGAAGAGTCTACATCCTCGACATTGCTTGTACGCTTAACCGAAATTTGGTGGCAACCTATAAACCAAGATTCATAAGTATAGCGAGCTAAGGCATGAAGTAAAGGCAATATGGGGGAATGTGAAACATGCATCTATTCATCCTATTGTGATTTCGGCTACAGGCAATGTGCACGCAAGATGCACTGACCATCTTGAACATTTAGGAGTCAGTAGGGTACTGGCGGCAGCTCAGATGGCGGTTTTATTAAACACCTGTCGCATTGTAAGAAACTTCCTAGACCATCAGGAAGCAAGTGACTAAGAACCCATGGTGTGATACATGGTAGCTCTAAAAAAGCATCCGGAGGCGACTGTTGTCACCTTCAACACTCACGGCTGCTACGTAAGGATAACAGCGGCAAAGACAAACTACAAACTACACCATGCTCCTAATTTTGTACCTACAACATCATCGTAAATGATTTCACACATCGTATTAAAATAACTTATAAAATCCTCATCTCATCAGTCACTTGACTTAGTCCGTGGCTATGACGAAAAACCGGGTTCATCTGAGAAAAAGTTTGAAAAAAAAGTAATAAGTAGAAATAAGTAGATATTTTTAATATTTATTGATAATTGAATAAGAAAATGAATATATGGATGATTACCAAAAGTTGATCATTTGAGATCATGATTTTTATCTTTTTACATCAATAAGGATGATATCGTAGAATTGAATCAGTAAGAATTTGCACTGATTCATAAGGCAATTTCATTGATTTAAGTAGCTAGAAATGAGTGACATATTAAAATCAGTGAGGATTTTCACTTAAAATCTGTTATTCAAATTTCAAACAGTGAGAAAAGGGATGGAAGGCTGTGATAGAACATTTTTCATACTTTTTATTTCTCATTTTCTAAACGAAGTCAACTTAAAAGTTTCCAAGCTGTATGACTAGGTTCACCGAAATTTTTTGAGCGTAGCACAAATAATTTGAAGGAGCCTAGAATCTTGATGCTTCGTTTTAAAATATCTGTTGAAATAATTTTTGACAGATCACAATGATAGATTATTTCCAAATATATTTCTTTGTTCAATTTCACTTCCTGAAGGGTTAAACTTCATTTTCGGTTAATTTTTAAAATGAGCATCTATATGAGTATGAGTTTCAAATTTGAGTTTTCTGACTCCTTGTGATCATCTTTTCCCTACATAAATTTTAACAAAGTGGATGAAGTTAGGAGTAAGGAAAAAGATCAGTTTTTCAAATCAAATATAGAGGTCAGAAAAGAACTAGAAATAGAGTGACAACAGGATCAATAATGAATTTTTATCTTAAGAAATATATCCTCAAGAACCTCAAAAACATCACAAAAATGTCTGAAACATTTTATACACCTGCTTTAGAAAAAAGATTATAAAATCAATAAATAAAAACCCATATAGATTTCAAAAACAACAATAGTTTTTAGGGAACATTAGCAAATGATTTCTAAAAATATTTTCTACAAATTAATGTAACATTCAATTTCAAGTAAAACCATGGATAAACCGGAGAAAGTAGAAATATATTGAAAAAAAAATCAAAATTCAAAGTTATATTTTAAATTTTTTACAGTATGTGTTTTCGTTATGCCTTCTCCTTTCATCCTAGGGGTGTTATATTACGCTACTCGTACGCACATGAAATGCGTTATCATAATTATTCTTTCTCTATTCAACATGTGTCTTTCTTCTCTCTCTTCTAAAAAATGCAAATAAAAGTGTCCTATATGAAAGTGTGCCATAACCATAGGACCATAACTTCTTTAATTTGAATGAAATTTCTTTCAATTTGAGTTGAATTTAATAATTTTTAATTTTATGAATATTTTGATGTTTTATGAAAAATGTTGAGGGATTTTGAAATATTAGAAAAATAAAATTATGGATTTTTTTTCTTAAACTTCACCCCTAATAAATAATTTTTACTTCTTTTAATTATTAACATTATTTCTGGGTTTACAGAAAAATGTCGGAATACATTCCATTTACAAACCGAGTGAAAGTACCTGTGGAGTGGGTCCAGCAACACCCAATGAACCGATTGAAAATTGCTTGCCTTCTAGGAATGGCCGAATATGAACTAAACACAGATGACAATGGAGATGTGGCTGGAATTACGTACGAGACATACGTGAAAATTGGGAATGTAACCACCCAAATCATTAAAGAAAATAATGTCTACTGGTTCAAGAAACGTGAATTGTAAAACATGTGAAACGTTAGTGCATTGAAGTGTTAGTGCATTGTACGCATATAGTACAACAGTAGTTCTGCATCATTTTTTATGTATTTTTGTTTCAAATGATAAAATAAAATCAAAGATACAAATGTGAAAAAGTGTTATCTGATTGAAAGAAAAAAGTGATTTTTTAAAAATATTTTAAATCTTTTCATTCATAATATTTATATCAAAATATATGCCATCATCAAATGAGGAGTGATTATGGTCCATTTGAAGGTAAAAAAAAAACTAATTTTGAAATTGCTTCGTTATATTTTTTATAATATAGATTTTAATTTATTTATAATAATATAATAATATATCACTGAAATATGTTCACATTTTCAAGAATTTCAATTTTTTAATGAAGAAAAGCTCAATTAGCTCAAAGGGGCAACGAAAATTGTATTAAATTCAGAATTTTTTTTACATGCGAGAGAAGTATGAAACAATACATTTTTAATTTACAAATTATTACTAGTTTCTGGTTTAAAAAAATTGTGATTATCTACTTATCGCAAATTTGAAAAATACTTGAAAATCTACCAATATACTTTCAAAAATCTTTATTAAGAATTATTACATATTCTTTAAAAGTAATTTAAAATTTCTTGAAATTTTTAAAATTACTTGAAATATTTTGACATCCTGTCACATTTCTAAAATTTTTTAAAATATATTAAAATCTTTTTTGCATTCATTAAATCCCTTTATTTCTTTTAAAATTATTTAAAATCACTTGAACTCTTTTCAAATATTCTGTATACCCTTCAATATTTGAAAATTTCCAAAAGTCACTTAAATCTCTTAAAATTCTTTGAAGTTACTTTGAAATTCCTTGAAATACTTAAAATGTATTCAAAATGACCTGAAAATGTCTTATATATCCTGAAACTCTTTTAACCCTTAAATGACACACGTCAAAATATTTACATAAATTCAATATGAAGTACTTTGGACCCTTGCGTATAAAAAGTGGTATTAACTGTTTATTTAATAATATTTTCAGTCGACAAATTTTCACATATACCTTGAAGCTATATACCGTAAAGTGCATCATAGAGAATTTTCCTTTTAAAAACACCCAGGGCTCTCTTGAACCCCGTGTGTCATTTAAGGGTTAAGCCCTTTTAAAGTCGTTTGAAATTTCTTAGTCATTTTTAAATCTCTCCAGAATTTAAAAAAATACCTTCAAAAATTCTTCAAATCCTTTAAAGCCCTTCTCGAAGCTCCTTAACTCTCATGAGATATCTTAAATTCACTTTAAGGGGTAACACCACTCTAGGATTTTCAAAAAATCGATTATTTTTTTCTTGGCTTAAAATGTACTTTAAGGGCTTAAAACCAAAGTGCACTTGGTCTCATTGCAAAAAAATGTTAACAGGTGAAAATCTTGATTTCACTAAAATGGTGGGACGGTTATTAGGGTTCCTCGGGTGTCAACTAGGGTGCGCTGATTTCTATTACAAATAGCATAGGTGTGCCTGTGAATCAGTGAACGCTGCCAAGATTCATGGACTTGTTTGTTAGTAAAACTTTAAACGCGCTTTTCTCGAAATCACTTTTTTCAAACTGGCCGGAAACATTGCTTGAAGATTGTTACACATTTCAGCCTGAAATTTTCGCAGTAGCTTCATAATTACATTCTCCAGGGAACTACGTAGGTGTTTTTTGATTTAATAACAACTTTTTTTTATAAACAATTTCCTGATTATTTTTTGGCCGAATATCGAAACTTTTTTTCAAAAGTGCACACTTTCTATAAAGTTTGGTAAAAAAAAATCCTACGTAGTTCTTCCGCTAATGACATATAGTTCTTACATATTCTTGGTTTTTTGTCCCACCTCGTGAATTGAAGGAAAAATGTTTCCGGCCGCATAGCCCGTTTTCAAAAAGGCATCATACAAAACATTCCTGATCGCTGCCATTTTTTTTTCAAATTTTTTTTCTGTACTTGAACACATGCTGATAAAACCCTCCAAAAGTAATTCGTATTCCTTTTGTCAAACTCCCAAATAAAAATTCTTGAAAATGGACCACTTTTTCGGGCGCTAGAGTGGTGCTACCCCTTAAATCTATTGAAATATTTTGAAATTTGTTTGTAAATTACTCCAAAATCTTTAAATTCATTTCAATGTTATTTGAAATCCATTACAATTGTTTGGAATATCTTGAAATCCTTTTAAATTTATAAAAATATTTGAAATCTAGTAAAATACTTTGAAATCTTTTAAAAGTCCCCTTTGAATTATTCCAAATCGTTTCAAGTCTTTCCAAATACTGTAAGAATTATTTTAAATCCCTTAAAATCCCTTGAAATTCATTAAAATCACTTGAAACCGTCTAAAATCCTTGGCAAATTTTAAAAATATTGTAAAATCTTTTAATATAGTTCGAAATTAACTTGAGTTTCCTAAAAATTGTTTGAAATATCTTGACATTCATTATCAATTCTAAAAAATCTGTTCTACATCTATTAAAATACTTTAAAATATTTTTAAATTCTTCATAACTTCTTCCAATTGCTTGAATGCTTGAAATCGCTTGAAATACTATACCTACTTGAAATATAACTAAAAAATTACGTTTCGATTATTTTACGCTAGAGAATGCGAGAAAAAATTGTTCGTTGCAATCGATTTTTTAGTGGTAAATCTTATATGGAATGATCCTGCATGTAGTATTACTTTTAATATATATCAGCCTAGGGTAACATTCTTCAAGAGAACGCTGCAAGATGATAAAGCAGTAGGGGTGAACGACAACGACCTAGGATAATTAGAAAACAGAAGCATATACAAACCATATAATTGAAAAAAAGTGAAGGTAATCTATTTGGATGAAACTTTTTTTATTGAAAGATCTACATCAAAATGAATGTCAATATCCAAGCGTTAAATTATACAAATCGTAGAAGTCTAACATTTTATATGCTTAAAAAATATATAATTTTGTGTCACGCTGCCTAGTATCGATACGCTGGGGGGAGGCTTCCCCAAAACTGAAGGAAGGGCGAGAGACTCGACTTTTCTATTTTTATTTTTATGTGGGTTTTACCCCTACTCTCGGACTGAGAGTTGTTGTCCCGGAAATTTAGAATTGCAATGAGAAATTGGGGGCTTTCAGGTTTGTCGAATTAGAAATGAGTTCGTGTTTCCATTCTGTTATAACAATAATCAGGTTTATTCAAGACAAAAAAGAAATAGGGAACATTACACTAAGAGCAAGATTCGAAAGATAGGGCACATTCTACAATGGGTAGAATGTGTCAACAGGTAGAGGGAAAAAAGATAAAAAATATATAACAGCAAAATGGAATGATACAGCTCACCAATCCGGCGTACTTAAAATCACCGCTCGTCAGCTCAAAAGAAAAATGTTGGATCCAAAAGGAACCAAGGTGCCCCTTTTGAATTTTCCTGCCCTTGACGGAGTGGGCGAAAACCTTTAATTCCCGTGGGTTGGTTAATCCACTCTAGTCCTTTTATTTCAGGTCACTCGCGAGAGCCACACGACACGCAAGCACCTGTCACTGCCCTGAATTTACTTTTACGAAATAAAGAAAATGTTTCTATTTCTCATAAAGGAAAATTTCAGCCTTGCGAGAAAATTACTCTGTCTCGTTTTGCGATTCGAGAAAAAGTAATATTCTCTTGACCGACTTAATTTCGTTTTTAGCAGGCCGGATAGGACACGAAAAACAACGTCACTCCCGTTACCGGTCCGGAAAAAGTATAGTTCCGACTAAACCGGGATAGGACGCGATGAAGGAACGTTCCCGTTACGGCCCTTCCTCCCTCGCACGAAGTTTGAAAATTTTACGTCCGGATTACAAATTTCGTTGATCGACCACTCGATCGGTAGCTGCGACTTACCCCTATTACCGGTCCGGAAAAAATATAGTCCCGACTAAACCGAAATAGGACGCGACTATTTGCTTACCGAGAATTTGTCTCTTATGTCACGACGGAATAGCGAAGCACGGACGGACAAAGGTCTGGGTACTTCTGGTCCGTGCCAGGTTGCCCAAGTTACTGCGATTTTTTGACTTCTGTTCGACGGTTTATAATTGAGGTGATACAGGTAGGGATTTTTGCGGAGTTGCGGAATTTGGGTTTAGAAGGCAGGGATACACCGTGAGAGCTGAAGCAGCATTTGCACATTTTCCTACCCAGGTAGCTTGATTTCTTAACTGTCGAGAATGTTAATGCCAAATGCTTTCCTTTTTAGTTTTGCACTTTTGAAACAAGAACTTCCTCAGCATTTTACGGAGGTAAAAGTGCTTCGAAGTTTTTGCTATATTTATTTAGAAAACGTTTAATTCAATTCGCATCAAAACTGATGCAGGTTGGGATTCTCAACTTAGAATTAGTATCTATTATTTCCAACCTTAATTTTCTGCATAAGGAATCAAGCATTCTGGCGTAGCACCATTGCTGGGTAAGCACGTGGCTTTGTTTTGATGCCTCATGTGCTCGTGCCGTCAGATCATGATGGGTAGCATGTGAGGTGAGGAGCGAGATGGACTTATAGGAGAATTGCGCGTGAAGAGGAAGAGGAAAAGAAGAGAGTCGAGGTGCATTGAACTGTTATGGTGTAGAGTATACTTGCTTGTATACAAGGAGAGAGATACGCTATCGCCGAGAATATAGGTGGTAAGGAGGAGGCAAAACCGTTTGCGAGAATCGAGGTTTGCTATCGTCGCGGCAGCGTAGCTACACACAGAGAGTGCGACGGCGATGTTTGAAACGTCAGAAAGAAGGAGAGCGAAACAGGAGCCTATTGCATGTGTTTGTATGGCTGTCCAACTTAGGGAGTATAACTACACCCTAGTTTCTTTTGGACCCTTACATTGTTCTTAGTTTAGGTCCTTGAGGCTGATGCCTCAAAATTAGTTTTCCCTTAATTATATTTTAGATATAGTGCTTCATTTTCTTTTTCAGCTGGGCCCAGGTGCACACCAATCCCTCCGCGCATTCATACAACTCCCTTCCGCAATCCACCCTTATGTTATTGAGTGTTTCGGGGAAGAGGAAACAAAAAAAAATACCTGTGTAAAAATATAAAAAAGCATGTTTTCATTAGAGAATAATTTTAATCATTGATTAAAATCATTCTCTCTCCTCATTCGCAAGTTGGCTCGCTGTCATTAATTATAAAAAAAAGAATGGAGATTCGCTCGTAACAAACCACACCGGAATTTGATTATTTCCTCCCCGAAATTTAGGGTAACTTGCGAGTGAGGGGAGCCCGATTCCTTCCTTTACATTTCTACGCTATGTTCACAAGAACGGAAATGACTTATTTTATCCATTCATACCCATACGTATACAGACAGTGTAAGTAGCTTATTTTCAGAGTAACGTTTGCGTAGGGAGTTGGATCGTTGGCCTTGAAGTAGTACGGCTGGTGTGCTTTGAGGGCTGCATCGCACCCCTTGGTGATACTGCAGGTGTTTCTTTGCAGGCACAACTGTTCTTGCTTGTTAAAGATTCTTGATTGGTCAGAGGTAGCTCGATCTCAATACGAGCTTCTTTAGTGTTTTCCGAGGGCCTCTTCGCTTCGGGATTTATCTGGTTGTAGTTGGAGTTGTCAGGACCCTTCTCATAACATGCTCTGGTAATGCCAAATTTGACAAGAGGGTAGCAGCAGTAGCACCAGAGGCCTATGGCTAGTAGGGATCTTCCCACGTAAGAACCTTGAATGAGCGTTAAGTGTTGGGACTTAATTCGTTGCTGTAGATTCATGTCATTAATTTATTTTTCTAAGTCATCCAGAAACATCTCGTTGGCAAGAAAGGCTTCATCATTGACGGAATCGTCTACTATGTGCTGTTTCTTCTTTTCATCTTTCGTGGTGAAGTTTCCATGTTCCCTTAAAGGTTGCGATAGGTCAGCCAGATTGAGGTGGAGGAGCGGCTCATAGATGACCTCCGTTGTTCCAGTTTCGCTGGCTATTCCGAGGAATGTTTGATCATGTGCCTTCAGATGGCAACCGGGTGCGATCTGTATTAGCCCAATTCCTTTCAAGCTGACTAGAGACTTGGTTTTATTGGGGCACCTCAGCTCGTTGGACAAGGGCTCAGCTAGGGAGTAGAGCCAGCCACCCAGAGAGTTAATAGGGACCCATTCTGATTACTTTTTGTAGGAAACTCGGATGTCGCATCTTCGGAGAGCTTCTGTTGAAGGGTTCAATAGCAGCTCGCTTTCACATGTTTGATGGGTAGCAATTTCGTTAACGGGTGAGTTGTCGTTGCAGATCCTGTAGTAGGACGTAGGTCCGTTGGGATTCTTCAATGGCAATGTGGGTAAACTTTGGTAAGACGAATGCACTTCCAGAACCATTTCCTAATACCGACTGGAATACAGGTGTTGGATGTAATTGGTATGCTAGGTAATAAGATGGTTTCAATAGTGGAATATCCACTAGTATGCTAAGGATTTCCTTCTTATACATGGTTGTGATGGTAACTATGTTAGCTAGTTCCTCGAGGTCCACCTGAGGTCCTGGGGTAGGGAATTCAAGCCTGGGATAATGATCTTGGATATCTCGGTAGACTGGCTCTAGTTGTTGGGACGTCAGGAGGGAGAGATGCATCTTCCCTTGGCGAGACATGTGAATTACTTCCAGGACGTGATGGGCGGTATGAATGTAATCGTCGAGGCTAGAGTCTACCGTCTTAAGCACGCGTGTCAGTGCTTGGGCATATTTGAGCTCCGCAACTTCCCGTGTAAGATAATCCAGCCTGAGGCTGTCCTGGGTCATTTGTTTGTCATGTAGGATTAGTCTCTCCTTATTGGGTTTCGAAAGCTCGTGAATTCCTTCTAGGTGAGACCTAACTATGTGAGTCTGTTTACCCACCAGGTGAGACAAATTGGTTTGAGCTTGGTTTAGTTCGGCGATCCCCGCTTCGAGGGTTTCTCCGTCATTGTAGGTCATTAGGCCCGCTATTGGTCCAATAAGGCCTCCTAGAATTCCCAGTAGTGGCTGTGCTCGTCGGCTTCTCATTCCCGTCGGTAGGCTCAAAAGCGTTGCCTTATTGGTGCGCTCCTTCATCTCTGCGGCATGCCTGGATACTTCCTTCTTCAGGCCTTCGGCTATCAGGAACTTAGCGTCGAGACCGTAGTCGGTGATCGTCTGTAGGCAAAATATTCCGAATCCAGGTAGACACAGATCAGATAAATGTTGGAATCGCCTCAATGATTCTTGCCTTTTATAGTTAGTCATAGGAGAGAATAAGAAAACGAAAGGGCATATTCTGTCTTTAGATTCTTCCTTAGGGTTCGTTCGAGCGTAGCAGCGGACGATCCTTACTTTATTTTTGTGTTTTGCGAATCGGTCGCCGGTTTCGGTTTCGAAGATCACGTTGTTATTTTCGGTGAATTCGACTATCGCGTAAGGACCAGTGGTCCTACTATCGAATTGACCGTCCCTCACTTCCTTGATAACGTAGGCTTGGTCCCCTATCTTCCCGTTCAAAGACTGGGCCTTGCGGTCATATTGTTCCTTAGAAGTCGTTTTTGCTTTAACTAAATTTGCGGCCGCAAGTTTTTGGATTTCTGTTATTCTTACTATCAGGTCGCGCAGATAGGAGCCGTAGGTCTCGAGTTCTGCGCCTTGGGGGAAGGAGCTCGGCGTCCTTGCCACTCGAACAAATACCAATTCGTAGGGCGTGAAATTAGTCGCCTCATGTACTGACGTATTATAAGCAAACATGGCGAAAGGGAGCAATCGGTCCCAATCATCATAATCGTCGGCGTAATGCTTAATATAATCTGTCAGGACTATGTGACTTCTTTCAAGGGCCCCGTTGGTTTGAGGTCGGTAACCGGAGGTGGTAATTTGTTTCACTTGGAACAACCTCTCACGGTGTTTCATGAGCTTGTTCACAAAGGTTTCTCCCCTATCGGTCAGGATACTTCGAGGGGCACCATACTGAGAGAACAGGGAAGTGGCTACTGCATTAGCTATAGTGGTTGTCTTGAGGTTAGGTATGGAGACAGCTATGCTATATTTACTAAAGTTGTCCTGCATTGTCAGGATGTGACGGTTCCCGTTCGGTGTAGTGGGCAATTTTCCCACTGTGTCAAGCGACACTTTTTCGAAGGGCTCGGCTAGGGGGTCGGTTATAAGCATAGGTTCTCGAGTCCTAGCTCGTACTAGCTTCTTCTCTAGAAAACTTCGACAACTGCTGATAAAGTCGCTAATTTGGTCTCGTAAACCCGGCCAAGAGTACCTCTCCCTAATGCGACGGTATGTCTTGGTCACACCCTTGTGGCCACCAATTAAACTACCGTGGTATTCAGCTATGATTTTGGGCCTTAATTCGAGGAGAGGCACTTCTACCTTCTCGTGACAGAGAGTGATAGCGATACAGCTATCCTGAAAAACGGTCGACAGTAATTCTGCCATTTTGTTCTGGGACAACGACCCTAGGGCGTCTCCGGAGTTGGCCATTCGACAAGATGTTTGGTTGTACCGTCCTAAAGCGGTACGAAGGTGGGTTAGCCCTATGGTTGCATTCTTCCAGTCGATGTTGTCTACGTGTCGCCTTTTTGCCGTGACAGAGTAGGTGTAATGTCGACCGTGGGGAGTAACCAAGACCTGTCCCTTCTTGGGCCTGCGTTCCCATAGGTCTTGAATATCAAGACGCTCGGTAGCGATGAGTAGTTTCGCAATAGGATTCGTTGGTTCACAATCCTCTGAAATAAAGTGAGCGTAATGATCCCGCCTGTACGTCAGAGGTTCAGTCCATCGGTGTAGAATGTTGTGTTCGCTTTCGCTTAAGTCAGCCGACCTTGACTTTACTTCAATGGGTTTTTGGAGGGGTGTCTCGGTATTTGGAGAGTCATCGATGTACGGTACATTCACATCAATTAGAGAAGAGGAGAATACGGAGGGGTTTTTCTGTGAGGGTTCGAATGTCATTCCTGCCTGCAGTTTTCGTGGGTTCAACCCCGGTCTCCTATTGAACGAAGTTCCTTCTTCCTTAAGGGTTGTGTCCATATGGGTATTGGTGAAAGGTGTAGATCTAGCGCCTGGCGCCATGGCAGGTGCTGGGGTGAAGGATAGGGTTCCCATTTGTTGGTTTCGTCCAACGATGGGGGACCCTGGGATGGGTTCTTTTTCTTCGGGAGGATCCTTAAATCGAACGGTGCTCCTTCTCGACACACCGGAATCTTTTATGGGGGAAGAGGGTAGCTGTCCGATTTGTCAAGCGGGGCTAGGAGTCTCCTTATCAGAGGTTTCCGTGGCTATAGGTGGAGTGGGTTGTGTTAATTCGGGTTCTGAGTTCTCATTAGCTCTTTGGGAAACCTGTTTCTCATAGTTTTCCAAGAAACTTGTCACCCTTTCCGCGAGAATGTCGTCATCGTATTCTCCGCAGGGGTCGAGCAGCTCTAATTCTTTGAGTAATTCTTCGTCTTGTTCTCCTTCAGAGACATGTTCACGGCAGTTGGTTGCTTTCTTCCATTCCTTCATGATCCCAGCTCAGAGAGGGTTGAGCGTCAAATTGCGCAAAGGATTTCTGAAGATCCTCTTTGAATCTTGCCTTGGAGGATAACAGTAGACGGCCCGGTGTATCGTCAATGTCCTCATCGTCTCCACTACTTACAGTGGTCGGGGGCACTCGAATTGTGATTGATTCCGGAGGAAGAGTTGACTCAATTAATTCGGTGGTTGCTGGACCCTCGACGCTTTCTCTGGCGAATTTGTCATTTTCTCGAATTCGAAGCGGTTCTTAACTGGCTTATTTTCATAAGTTTTCCAGTCATTTGCTTCCCATTTAGGGATCCATTCGGTTGCGCTGCTGACTAGAAACTTCGAGTCGTTTTTTATTCGGAGTTTTTTAATACCGGCCTCGTGGGCCTTTTGGGCTGCCACGGTCGCTGCTTCTATCTCAGCTGCATTATTGGTTTGGCGACCTTGACTGCGCTGTGAAACGTTCAAGGAGTTGCTTGGGCCAAACCAGAGCCCCAAACCAGCCTTCGGTTCTTCGCCTCCATGATAGCTGCATGCACCGTCCACATACACATCTACATGTGAGGCATGAGTGAGCCATGGACTCGGGTTCTTAATTCCTGGGGGAGCACTCTTTGGGGCCGAGTCATCCTTTTTAACGGCGACTGAAGGTTCTAAGTCGGGTAACGCGCTATAAGATTTTCGAAATACAGGCGCGTCCGAAGAATCAGAGTCATTATCATCCGAAGATGGCTCAGTCGAGGATTCACTTCTAGCGACCGGTGATTTACTTGCTTCTCTTCTTCTCAACATTCGCTCACCTATGGAGCTTTCTTCTAGTTCGAGTGGTGGAGCTCCTTCTGACGGCACATTAGCCACATCGGATTCGCTGTCTGAAACAGGTGTTTCCTTGGCCTTCCTCGCTTTCTACGGAGGGGGGCCGGGATGTCGATTGACGGTAGAGGAGCGGCTTCCCCTCTCTTCGCAGGCTTAAATGCTGCTGCCCTAGGCACCATTGGCCTTGTTTTCCCTAACATTGTGGGCCTTCTCCCCCGGGATGAGATGCGAGTAGTATTGGGGGATGTTCCTGGAAGGGGTGGGTCCTTCTCGCTGTTCTCTCGCGAGGCTCCCGCTCTGGTTAGGACCATTACCCTCTGATGATCCATTTGTGTATGATTCTTCTCCGTGGGGCGTGTATTTGGCTGAGAGGATGCGCAAGAGTTTAGGTTTCCACTCGGCTTATTAGGAGGGTTATCATGAGGATTTTCCGATAACGCTTGTACCCCCCTGTTTAGTTTTCCTTGCTTGTATTCGAACTTGTATTGATAGTTTCGAAATTTGTGTCGCCAATGAAGTAATCTGGCCCCTGGATTAATAATATAGTTCATCCGCCTAACATTCCATCTAGCCTCATAGCACTTGATCATTACACACTTTTCCGCAGAGATAGAGATGAGAGAAGAGGGGGTGGGGTATGTCTCTACATTCATGACAGCTTAAGGGGTGTACAGGTTGGAATGAGTCCTCCTGCCAACTACCCTATTGCTGAATACCTCTTTATTAAGGTATCTTCGTCTCATGACAGCATGTTGGTGGGTGTGATTTACAAACCTCCTAATGCCTCCTACTGCAGGGAACTTGAGACTGATATTTTTGACCTCATTCCTAATTATAATAACATTGTACTTACTGGTGACTTGAACACAAATCTTAATGCCACCAAAAATTTAACTAACTATTTAAAATCAGTAGTGTTCTCCGCCGGATTATCTATGGTTCCGCATAATAATACGCACCACACCGATCATTCTAGTACATGGATTGACATGATGATTGTTGACGATCTAGACAAGGTATTTTTTTCTACTCAACACTCAATCTCATTCCTCTCAAACCACGACCTCATTAGCATTCAATATCAGTTCTCCTTTGATCCTTCTTCTGGTTTATCACCTCTGTCTATACGCAATCTTAATAATATAAATGAAGCCGAATTTCTCGAGCACCTCTCCACTTATGATTGGAAAAGAATTTTCATTGAAAAAGATGTAAATAGAAAAGTTATTTTTCTAACAAAATTTTTAACTTCAGCTTTTGACAAATTTGCGCCTCTTCATACTCTTAAAGCAAAAAAGAAGTCCACTCCTTGGATTACTTCTCATATCAAAGACTTGATGAAGGAAAGAGAGAAGAAACGTAGATTGGCTAAAAGAACAAAAAATAGTATTATTCAAGCCGAATTTCGTAAACTTAGGAACTTAGTTCAAACCAAAATCAGGGATTCATTCAATCAATATAATTACAATTCTATTAAAAACAGGAATAAAAATGAAAACATCTGGTTTCTCTTAAGACGACTTAGACTTATTCCTCCAAAACACTTAGCTCCAGATAACAATTTTTCACCCGCAGATCTTTTAATAGCCTTCGCAACAAAACCCACACTCCTTGCAAACAACACTCCTTCCTCTCTCGTAGTACCCTCTACCTTTGATGATACTAAATTATTCTTTTCTGACATATCGCAAGAAACCCTAATTTAAAAACTCTTAGAGGTAAAATCAAATGCTCAAGGTTCTGATGGTATTTCAATTAAAATGATCCGCTTAGCTTTACCAGTCATTTGTCCTATTCTTTTACATATCTATAACGCATCTCTACAGGTGGGAATATTTCCTGATACTTGGAAAGAGGCGATTATTCGCCCTGTTCCGAAAATTTCTAACCCTTCCTCTCCCAAAGATTTCCGCCCGATATCCATCCTCTGTGCCTTTTCTAAACCTTTCGAACGCATTGTCCATCAGCAACTTACTGCACATATTGAAACTAACAATTTAATGGACCCAATGCAATCTGGGTTTCGTGCCAGGCATAGCACTCTTACAGCTACACTTAAAGTCACTTCTGACCTTAAACTGGCAATTGATAGAAGGGAAATAACGGTTGTTGTCCTTTTTGACTTTTCTAAGGCGTTTGATACAGTTAACCATAATTTACTGTTGACTAGGCTCAGATCACTCCACCTCTCAAATATGGCTGTGAAGTGGTTTGAATCTTATCTTAGTAATCGCTCTGAAAGAGTATAAATCAGCAATGGCGAGCGTTCTGACTGTGAGGAGGTTAAGAGTGGTGTCCCTCAAGGTTCCACGCTTGCACCTACTCTATTTAATATTTATAAATCTGAACTTGGTAGTGAACTTCGACACTGCAACTATCACAAATATGCTTATGATTTCAAGCTTTACCTCTCCGGGCCTATTGCCACTCTTAAGAGCTTACTTCAAAAGGTACAGGAGGATATTGATTTGGTGGTGCAGTGGACCTTGATAAACGGTCTCACTCTTAACCCTGCTAAAACCAAGGCTATAATCATAGGACCTTCTTCCTCTCCTTCACTTGCAACAATTGCAACGTTGCCTTCTCTCTCGATCAATGGGCGTCTCATTCCCTTTGTGGATTCTGTGAAAGATTTAGGCTATATTCTTAATCGCTCTCTTACATGGAATGAACACGTTGCGGATATCTCAAGGAAAACCTTTAGAGTCCTCCAACAGCTTAACAGGAATAAAGAATCACTTCCTACTTCACCGCGTATTCTCCTAGTTAAAAGCCTGATCCTTCCTTTCTTTGACTACGGCTGTGTGGTATATGACGATATTACTGATGAGCTGAATGCTAAGCTTGAGTGTACGCTTAATGCTCGCATTAGGTTCATCTATAACATCCCTAAAAGTGAACATATTACTCAGTATAGAGAAAGAGCAGGACTCCTTAACGTCGCCAAAAGAAGACAATTTTTCATGGGTAATTCACTGTATAGCCTATTCAGTATTGAAGCCCCGCACTATCTTCTCAACCTCTTCAATTTCATTGACAAAGATCAACCAACACATTCCAAACTCCGTGAAAGGAAAACAGTATTAAAAATTCAGCCACACCGCACGTGTAAAATGCAAAGGTCCTTTGTTATTCGTGGTGCTCGCCTTTGGAACAAACTACCTATAACCATCAGAAATACACCTTCACAATTTCATTTTAGAAAACTCCTTTTTGATTACTTATTCAACACATCAAATCCTACCCTCGAAGTCACACATTGGTAAAACTTAAATTCACAATTAAAAATATAAAAGTATGTGTATGAATGCGTATATACTTTTAAGTAGGTATACCTGCGTATTTATATTTATAATCTCCTTCTGTTGATAGCCTGGATCTAATTTTTTGTATCATTGTTTAGTTCTTCACCTTCGTTAATACCTATTTTTTATTTCAATCGTCAAATCGATCTCCGTCACATTCTAATTGTAATATGTATCACCTGTTCCTTATAGGGGTATTTAGCCCTAGGAACTTTTCATGAATAAATACAAAATACAAATACAAACTGGCTCCTTGTTACAGGCAAGTATGAATTCGCGCCCGTATAGATAGGGCCAAAAGTGCTCCAGGGCCAGAACGATGGCCAAGCATTCCTGTTCTTCCTCAGGGTACCTTTCTTGGCAGCTGTTCATAGCCTTGGAGAAGTAAGCTACGGGCATATCTAACCCTTCTTCTTCTTGAGTCAGTATGGCTGCGACGGCGTGGTTCGAGGCGTCTGTTGTGAGTTTCAAGGTTTTCCTAAAGTCAGGGTATCGCAAGATAGGTTCACTGCGAAGAGGATCACAAAGCTTATGGAAGCTCTCATCCTGCTCCCTCCCCCATTTTCATTTTGCGTCTTTCTTGAGAAGGTCAGTCAAGGGCTTGGCGGTTTTTGCATAGTCCTTGATAAATCTTCGATAGTAACCCGACAATCCAAGAAATTTTCGAATATTGCGCGCGTTTTTTGGAGGAGGGCAGCCTTTTATGGCCTCTATTTTTGCCGGATTCGGCCTCAGGCCCTCGTGGCTAATGATATGGCCGAGGTACGCTACTTCCTTCTGTAGGAATTCACATTTGTCGGGTTGAAGTTTTAGGTTAGCTGCTCTTAATCGGTACAGCAGTCTTCTAATCTTCAAATCGTGTTCTTCTAAATCCTTGGAATGGACTACAATATCGTCTAGGTACAAGAAGACTTCGTACCGTTCATTCCTTTCAATACCGTATCCATTAATCGTTGGAAGGTTGCAGGTGCGTTTTTAATTCCCACAGGCATGCGCAGATATTCGAAGTGCCCACGAGGCGTTGAAAACGTAGTCTTGATCCTATCGTCAGGGTGGGTTTCGACTTGGTGGAAACCACTGGCTAGATCGAGAACAGAAAAGTACTGAGCCTCGCCTAAATGATCGAGGATGTCCGTAATATTGGGCAGGGGGTATGCGTCCCCTATGACCATCTCGTTAAGAGCTCGGAAGTCGATTACTACCCTCCATTTTCTTTCGCCGGATCCGTCGATTTTCTTAGGGACGATCCAGAGGGGAGAGTTGTAAGGCGACTTGGAATGTCCTGTAATGCCACTATCATATTGTTTTTCTATTTGAACGGCCACTTGGTCAGCAGCCTCGTTTGGATATCGATACTGCTTCCTTGCTATGACCTCGTCGTCAGTGGTAGGAATTCTATGCTGGATTACGTTCATGGTCAATAGTCTTTCTTCGTTTATGTGAAAAATATCGGCGAAGTCCTCTACCCACTTATGGACGTAGTTTATTTCATCCGATGTTAATTCTGAAATGCGTAAGCTGTTCTTAATCTTCTTGAAACGGTCAGTGTAGGAGCTACCCATTTCCTTTCGTGGGTCCTTGACCAAATATTCAGAGGCTGGCACCTCTACGTCCACGTCCTTCTCCCGGGTGTTGATGGCAAGTACATGGCAGACTCCTTCGTGGGTGGAGACGGCCGCCTCGCCTAGATACACTCCCTCAGGAGTGTGTATCTTGGGTAGTTTCCCTCTTTTATTTCTGGATTGAGGACATTTATGGCGATGGTTGTCTTGTCCTAGCCTTGATTCTTAGAATCCTAGCGAAGGGTTTAATTTCGGCTTTGAGCGATGCCCAGGCTTGTCCTTGCCGCAAGTAAGGCCTTCCGATGATCCCATCGGGTGATATTGGGAAGTCATTCTTCACGATGTGGAATTCGACTGGGGTGCCGAATAGGGTGATCCTGAGTGTTCCAATCGTCTCGACAGGGTCTGAATGTATCCCTGTCAGGAGGACAGCCTTGTCCGGCTCGTATTTTAATTCGAGGAGCAGAGTTTTAATTTTGATCAAATTCACATAGGATCCAGGATCTACCAGGAAGCTGCATTTTGAGCGTTTTAATTCTGGTGCTGTCAGAGAGACAACCGGGGAGCTTTCTATTTCGGTTCCTGTTCGTAGGACCCCATGGTGTGTTCCGGGAAGCGGACATGTTTTTGGGGGCGCTGAGGAGTGGACTGACTCCCTGCCGCGTCCGAGCGAGGAGTCTGTTGTAATTTTAAATTTCCCGACGGTCCTGGTGAGGTTGACCTTGGAGGCGTCGTACTATCCGTTGATTTTCCATACCTCTGCCATGGAGAGTTGGCTCGGGTTCCATTGTCTGTCGGATAACCAGGTGGAAATGAGGGGGCGGCAAAATGCGGAGGGTAATTATAAGGGAAGGGGATATTAGGAGAGAAGGGAGGAGGATAGGGATAAGGGTATTGAAGTGGGTAAGGAGCGTATGGGGCCGAGTATTTTGCAGAAGCCGGAGGCGGATAATTTATCGGGTCCTTATCTACGCTTGAGCCATTCCTTGTCGAATCTTGCGTCTCCCTTTTTGTCCTTCTTCTCCATTTGCCTCGAGTACGAGCTAGGTGAACGCGGTCCGTCATGGGCCTCTTCCCTTAGTCGGGAGATGGGATAGGCAGAGAGGTGATTCTTGGATCTCTCCAGTTGTTTTCGCCTATCTTCGATATGTAGGGCATGATCTAGGGCCTCATCGAGATCCTTGGAGTTTCTGGTATCTACGAAGGTAGACATCTCGTCCGGGAGCCCTTTTATAAACGCGTTGAGCGCGATGTGCGTTATGGGTCCCATTATTATGCTACTTTCCTCTGCTTCATCCGCGGCTCCCAGGTTGTAAACCTTGGTGAATTTTTCTTCGACTGCATGTCGAGCACCGCTCAGGAGGCCCTGGACTCGGTCATAATAGTCCCTCACCGTTTCGTTCTGACGCATACGGAGATTCACTATATTTTCGAAATACCATTGGTATTTTTTTGTAGGGTCAAACCGTTTTTTCAGGTGGGCGATTAATTCGTTCACCCTATTGAAGCGCTTGTCCCTAACGCTGTCGCGGGCGATTCCCTTGAGCCATAGCTGCAGCTGTGTCCAGACTCGCAGCTGCGTTGGGAATTGTAATATTGGAATTGACCCCCAGGAGGTCATTACTCCTGTTCGAATTCGTGTCATTGTCATTGGGATTAGTCATTTTCGGTAATGGGACCTTCTGCTAGGTGTGACTAAGCAGCCTTCACGGCGCAGTTAGTACCGGTAACCCTACTGATTCCTAATGCAGCTATTCTGTGGGGGTGTCGGTCGAGACTCACACTGGCTAAGTGCGATAGTTTTGAGGTAGTTTTCTTTAGACTAATGCATGGGAAAACCATGCAATATAGACAAGTGTTCGATCAACTGTACTCCTGCTATCCCTACTATCTGGTTTAGCCCGATTGATTCCGGGTTGGAGATAACGTAGAAGTGGAAATCTGCTTCTCTTATTTCCAATACCAGTTTCTCCACGACCCGTAGTGTCCTATTTTCGACAGTAACCTCGTGCTCGGGGATAGATCGGTAGGGGACTCTAAGACTATCCCTGTAGATAAAATTATTGTAGGTGTTCCAGTCGAATACTGATTCGGCAAACCCGTCTTGAAAATCGTCGCTGTGTATTTCGACTGAAGTGGGCAATTGCCCTTTAACAGGGGGCGCGAATTCGGTCACAAAAGGTGGAATTTATTCGTGCGTGTCCCTTCTTCGAAAGAGTAACGTAGGTTCACCACAACGGAATTTTTTATTTAATTCTAATTTTTGAAGTCGGTTGGTTAAATGGACCTGTGATCGAAACAACCCTCGGCTAAATATTCAGCGATTATTCAGCGTTTTCGGATCCCGCAAAAGGTGCAGTGACTTCTCGTCGGCGATTTTAAACCCCGAGGTTAGGATGATTTTCCTCCAAGAAGGTGCAATGGTTGCAGGTCGAACAGTTGGTCCAACAGCGTATATGGGAACCACCTTCTTTGTGGGAAAGACGAGATTACGGTATATGGCCGATTTTCGAGATTCAGCGGCTTACTGGCGTTTTCCCCCTAGCCCTGTTCCCTTTCTTGTGAGGTGGTGGGGAGAACTCTCCTCTTTCAGGAGGATTCATGAGGTACTTCGTATAACTTTCAGGATTTTAATCGCGACTCTCCTGGGGCCAATGATCGCTTAAATCTTCGACATGAGCAACGGAGCCTTAAGTCTACACATACACTCATGGACCTGGAAGCTTCCCGAGTCGGAATAGAAAATTATTTTCAGTTCAGACTTTACGGTACCATTGCCCCTCAAGGAAGTGAGCCACGGTTTGATAACATGTTTCTATTATGTTTTATCATTAAAACTTGAAGATACAATGAAAAAAATAAAATAGAATTGAAAAAAAAATAATAATAATACAAGTAAGAGAAGGGAGTGAAAAAGGCAGAAGTTCGCTGAATTCGCTGTGGTTCTCTCGTACCCTTTTTAGGAAGATCTTTCCTCTCCTTCTTTTCGTCAAAGCGCAACCCTTGGCTTTACAATTTTTCAAGGATTTATTGGAACTGGGAATTGCCAGAGAGATTATTGATAGTTGCTGGCCGAATTTGTTTACATAGATTAATTTGGGCCTCTGTTTATTATTTTTTTATTATTAGCATTATTTCTAATTATTTATTTCTTTAGCATTACTGCTGCCCGGAAGATTAAGCATCTTCCTATCGTACTATAATTGGGAATGATGGCTGCCTTACACAAGAATAATTCTGGAACCAAAATCCGGTATACGGCCAAATCAAAAATACCTGGCAAGTGAATGCCGGGTCCCCGGCAAGTTAATGCCCATGGGTTTTTTGTTTGATTTGTTAGCACTCTAGCCAATTAAGGCGTGAGTATAAGGTTCAAGCCTTATTCTTGTGTGTAAACTTGAGAAGCGCCATTCCCAATTGAGCAAATAATCAAAAAGAACCTTTGAAACGAGTTCCAGTATTTCCGCAAAAAAGAGGAAAAACTGCCAGTGAAAAATACCTGAGCAAGTTAATGCTGGGTCCCCGGCAAATTAATGCCCATGGGTTTTTGATTTAACTTGGAAGTACTCATTTTCAAAAGTTAATTCGATTATAAGTATTGTGAAATTGGAAATGATGAGACACACATAAAATACCAAAATTATAGTTTATTTTATTTATAAAAATTCATTTATTGATGCTGGTAATGGTCCACACGAGAATAGTTATGGAACCAAAATCCGGTATACGGCCAAATCAAAAAATACCCGGCAAGATAATGCCCATGGGTTTTTGGTTTGATTTGGTAGCACTTTAGCCAATTAAGGCGTGTGTACAAGGTTCAATCCTTATTCTTGTGTGTAAAATTGAGAAACGCCATTCCCAATTGAGCAAATAATCAAAAAGAACCTTTGAAACAAGTTCCAGTATTTCCGCAAAAAAAAGAGGAAAAACTGCCAAGTTGAAAATACCTGAGCAAGTTAGTGCTGGGTCCCCGGCAAGTTAATGCCCATGGGTTTTTGATTTAACTTGGAAGTACTCATTTTCAAAAGTTAATTCGATTATAAGCATTGTGAAATTGGAAATGATGAGACACACATAAAGTGCAAAAATTATAGCAAATTTTTATTTATAGATATAGGTTATGATTATAAGTTCGAATTTAAAGTTGAAAGGAGGTTATGGAGAGTTTAAAATTCAAGCTATTGGTAAAGGAAGGTTATAGCTGCCTTTTTAGTTTATGGTTAAATTTTTTGGCGAAGTGAAATTATAGCTGTCTAGTAACAAAGTTACTAGTAGCAAAAGCCGGGGTGGCAAACAGCAGGGGTAGGCCCCACCGCTGCCCCCATCAGTTTGTCACGTACGAACTAAATAAATTTCATTTTTAAATCCATTGAAAACAAAGGACCCGTAAATAAAGGCTGCCTAGTATCAATGAGCTGGGGGGAGGCTTCCCCAAAACTGAAGGAAGGGAGAGAGACTCGACTTTCCTATTTTTATTTTTATGTGGGTTTTACCCCTACTCTCGGACTGAGAGTTGTTGTCCCGGAAATTTAGAATTGCAATGAGAAATTGGGGGTTTCCAGGTTTGTCGAATTAGAAATGAGTTCGTGTTTCCATTCTGTTATAAAAATAATGAGGTTTATCCAAGACAAAAAAGAAATAGGGAACATTACAATAAGAGCAAGATTCGAAAGATAAGGCCCATTCTACAAGGGGTAGAATGTGTCGACAGGTAGAGGAAAAGAAGATAAAAAATATATAACAGCAAAAAGGAATAATACAGCTCACCAATTCATCGTACTTAAAATTACCGCTTGTCAGATCAAAAGAAAAATGTTGGATCCAAAAGGAACCAAGGTGCCCCTTTTGAATTTTCCTGTCCTTGACGGAGCGGGCGAAAACCTTCAATTTCCATGGGTTGGTTAACCCACTCTAGTCCTTTTATTTCAGGACACTCGCGAGAGCCACACGACCCGCAAGCACCTGTCACTTCCTGAATTTACTTTTACGAAAAATAGAAAATGTTTCTATTTCTCATAAAGGAAAATTGCAGCCTTGCGAGAAAATTACTCTGTCTCATTTTGAGATTCGCGAAAAAGTAATATTCTCTAGACCGACCTAATTTCGTTTTTAGCAGGCCGGATAGGACACGAAAAACAACGTCACTCCCGTTACCGGTCCGGAAAGAGTATAGTTCCGACTAAACCGGGATAGGACGCGATGAAGGAACGTTCCCGTTACGGCCCTGCCTCCCTTGCACGGAGTTTGAAAATTTTACGTCCGGATTACAAATTTCGTTGGTCGACCAGTCGATCGGTAGCTGCGACTTACCCCTATTACCGGTCCGGAAAAAGTATAGTCCCGA
>CAKNXH010054237.1:37387-47725 GCA_932178445.1 Andricus quercusramuli
ATTTATTAAACATCAAAAGGAATGTGTCAAAATTATATAATTATTTAACAAAATTTAGCATAGGATACCAATTTGAGAAAAAACTGGACATCTCTGGGTCAATTTTTAGAAATGTTGAGAATAAACTATGAGTCATTTTTCAATAATTACCTAAGCTTTTCAAAAAAATACTACTCCAAACAATGACAAAATATTACATTTCAATCAGAACATACGATTATTTTTTACATTTTTTGGGAATAAATAATTCTTTAAGTAAGTTACGTTTGTTTAAAAAATTGAAAATTCTTTAAAAAGTCATGGGAAATATTCAAATTGCCCTCTAGGGTGAACAACAGTTTTGCAATGCATTTTTGTACCGCCCTATTGTAACATTTCGATTAGTGTCGAAATGCGTACGTATCAGACTCTCTCTCTTAAGTTAAGTAATCTTAATGTTATCTTATAAGTAATCTCTTAATGTTAAGTAGCCGCATATGCAAAATGTTCACATTAACAATAAGCGAGATTTGTATCGAATCAGTGCGACTGATCCTTTTGCAATTATTATAAGGGGTTATTCGCGGCCTAAATAAAAAATAACCCGTTATTGCTGCTCCTAATTCGATATACGTAATTCTAATTTTCACTAGTCGAAATAAGGAGGTAAAGAAATCAACGATTCACTGATTCTTACAGCTTGACCCGCTTACAACTAGATATCAACGCAACAGAAAAGGGGTGAGGTTCGATTAAATGAAAATAATTCGCTAGGCCACAGATTCTGCTTGATAAAGAGAACAATACTCAAATGTATTTATTCTTAGTTACACACAAGAGGGTGCTTTACGTGCACGAGTCGGAAATTGAAATCATAAACTTGACATAAAGTTTTATCTACCCACAATCTTACCATTTATAAGCAATTAACCCATGAACATTTTTTGATTTTCTTCCAGAAGTGACATACAAAGAAAAATGGGTAAAGACTACATTTCGGTTTCTAATTATCTACCCACAATCTTACCACTTTAATACGTATTTCCCCACGAACACGGCTAGTTTACTTTCGAAGATGGTGCACAAAAGAAAGGGGCATAAAACCAAAATATTGTATAAAAAAAACTAAATTTACACGGCCCAAACACACTCGGAAACCCGGAAACACTCGCGGCACTTAAAAGGGGTGGCGAACTCCATGGTCGGAACACGTGGCAACTCTAGAGAAAATAGTCAAACTGACAAAAGAAAAGGAACTTTAAAGAAATGAGCCCGTGCGACCATTGATTTTGCCAGTAAACAAATTTATACCTGGGCTTCTTTAGCCGCTTTCCTCGCCTTGTCCTCTCGATAGATATTGGCGTATTTGGAAAAAAAGTTTGTTTCGCTTGAGTCCGACATCGTACCTCACGATTTGCCTGATTATACGTGCCCACGGGAGGTTGGAAAAAGAGTGACAGGTCCAGGGACTTACGGAAATACCGAAAGGTCGGGGTTTCAAGTATCGAAGCAGTTATCCAATAGGAGACGTTACCGAGATCACGTGGGCAGGTATCGCAAGTTAAGCGAGTTCACAGACTCGTGAATATTCGGGAGTGCACCCCGGTCTACAGCTATTATCAACTAATTTTGGCCTTCGAAGTACAGGTGGCCAATTCAAATTACATATACAAAACAGCATATATACATAGTTACACCGCTTGGGTGACACTCCGGTGAGAGAGATTATTTAGAGAGAGATTCCACTCTCTCGTTGTTGGGTCAGGGCCCCATGCCCGCTTGCTACTCTGCTTGATCGGCGGTCTCGGTCGTCCGTACGGTGGTGGCCTCTGGTTTGAGCGGGAGAAGGTTCCCGTGTTTAAATATACATGATTTCGTAGAGTCCCCTTTCTTTCGCCTTTTCTCAATTTACCCAGTATGTTTCGTCGACGAATGGGACTCCCAGGAAGCATGAAAGACAAGGTTAACAGCAGTAAGTAAAGGAAAAGCGTTAACAATCATTGCCCTGAGTGTTTCCTGGTAGTGTTTTCGGAGGTGACCCCTGTTCCAACGTTCTCGTGGGTCGTTTGCTTTATGGGTTGAATTTTCCTAGGACGAGGTAGTTACAAGTGACGGATAATCAAAAGATACCCCGTCACATTATTTACTATTAAGGAATAATTTGAATCTGAGATGCATCGATAATTAAAACGTACATACTTGTACGAAAAATATTTGATAATATACTTCGTTATTCATAATCAACAATGTGATTTTGAATTACCATAAACTTAAATAAATGTTTGACTGCAATAATTTATACCCTTTTTTGTCCCCTTCTGCAAAATTGAAGTTACGTAAAACGGATGACTTTTAAATATTTATTTAGGTTCAATAATTACATTTTATCTAAAAAATGCAGATGCCTTAAAGCAAAATCAACTTTTTATAATAATTTAGGTATTATCATTTCACGTAGTAATCCAGTCAAACTAGACAAAATAGCCATTTGTTCGAACACCATAATATACCTGTATTTCTTTACTTAGATTGTTTCTCACAAGTAAGATATAACAATATAAGAAACTTGTTTGTAATGCATCAAAAAAACTTTAATTTTCCCATGGACAATTCAGTAGACATAAGTAGACATAACAAATAAGTTAATTTTCAGTGAGATTATTATTTGACCAAAAGATAATGTTTCATAAAAACTAATCTGATTTTTCCTTTTTTTAAACACAATTAGTTTACGTACATCAGATTCGACAAAATTCATTACGCCATTCGACTTCATTGAAATAATTAGAATTCATTTGATGGATAATATGTTGAAATTCAAGAACTTTAAATCAGACTAAAATCAAATTCAAAATCCCATTTAACGTCAAATAATCAAGTCATTGTATAGAATTCCTGAAAATAAAACAAGAATTCAACGATAAAATTTGGACAACCATCACAAAATGCTCCTATTGGATGATATGTTTATTTTCATTTAAAAAATTATTTTATTATTAGAAGTTAATTTTTGTGGCACTATATTAATAACAATAAAACAGTTCAAATAATATTTCATGGGAGGATCAGGATATTAGGAATAAGCTGATCGATATTATATATTATGACACTAAGACCAGGCCCCACCACCCTACATAGTGTCCCTTACGTATGTTTTGCTGTTGGATTTCGAGGCCGCGCTCGATCTATGCGATAAAGTCACTGTCCGCAAGTGACTTTGTGTTCTTTTTGCCTTGTTTTTTCGACTTTTCGCGACTATTAAAAACACGAAAGTCCATTTTCTAATAGAAATTGTTTGAAAAATCAATTTTTTATTGCAAAATATGAAAGAGCACATTATTTTTACCGTAATAGTGTATATAGATTATTTAAAATATTATTCGATATTAGAGTTCTTTGGGCAAACAGTTTTTCACGATTTTCTCAGTTCGAGTGAGATTGGACTTATGTATCTTTTTAGTTTGTACGGCAGTAAAAACGATCGATTTGACGATTGAAATCAATGATAGGTATTAACAAAGGTAAAAAACTTAACTAGAATACAAAAAAAATTGGATCTAGGCTATCAACAGAAGAATACTGTAAATATACATACGCAGATATATATACTTAAAAGTGAATACGCACTCATACACACACTAATATATATAAATATATTAATTATGACTTTAAGTGTTACCAATGTGTGATTTCAAGGGTATGATTCGATATGTTAAACAAGTAACTAAAAAGGAGTTTTCTAAAATGAAATTGTGAAGGTGCATTTCTAATGGTTATAGGTAGTTTGTTCCAAAGGCGAGCACCACGAATAATAAAGGACCTTTGCATTTTACACGTGCGGTGTGGCTGAATTTTTAATAGGGGAGAGTGCCATGGTTGGGACGTTTTTTGTTTTTTGCTCATAAGAATAATAAATATATGAATATCATTAATTTTGTATGCTTATACATAAGAGTGATGCTTAACTATAACTTAGAAACAGATAACATGAAATATGAAAACAAATTGTTGATTTGAGAATGATTTGTTTAAATCGATGAAAACGTCCCAACCAAGGGCACTTGGTCTTTGGTTGGGACACGTCGGTCCTTGGTTGGGACACTTAAAAAAATGTGTATTTATGAATGAGTGATTAAACTAAAGTGATACAATATTTAGAAAGAAGTAATAAATATAGGAAATGTATAAGGGAAACAAGATATGTCATGTAAAAGATTTTTCTGTAAATGCAGCAATATATTACAGCTGTGTAAAATTGGTCAGTTTCATAAAGTTTATATTGAACAAATAAAACAGTTCTTGATATAACTAACATTATTCACTCTGCAATATAGAGAATGATATTAACTAGAAGTATTATATATGTATACATATATATTTATTTATTTATTAATCTTACAAAAATTTGAACAATAAAATATATGAAACTTTGAAATTGGACTTTTTGTCCATCTAGAACATGTTAACAAATCTTCAAAATGTCGGATAATAGAAAACAATTATTTTTAAGTGGAAACCACATAATTCCATGAACAATTATTACTCGATTCACTTATTTAAAGATATAGCATTCGTAATAACATGTTTTATAGGTTATACATTGAAAGAAAAACGACTTCTGCCAAGTTAACTTAATATTCTTATGTGAAATTTTTATAATCATTATTTTATAAAGTTGAACAGCTTGCCCCAATGTTGTTCTCAATAAACAATCGCTATTTACAACATCGACGCTATTTACCAGCATTTTTCTTCTACTGTTATCGAAAGCGAAAACAAAATCAAATGTAATGAGCATGCGCGAAGTGTCCCAACCAAGGAATATGCAGGTGTCCCAACCAAGGAATATTCCGTGCGCATAGAAAATAATTTTTTACACATAGTTAGTGTTAGTATTTTTGAAACACATGAATGGTTATATAAAACTAATTAAATTCCCTACAAGCAGATATTTTTTATTTTGCGAAAATATTTTGATAAGATAATAAAAATTCACTGGAAAAATACCCTAACATTTTACTTTTGATAGCTGTGAGTGATTTTCGTTCATATCTAGGGGTAAGCTAAACAAAAATAATTTTCACTTTAGCCATTCATGCCTTATAATAAATGAAAACTGAAATAATTTTTTCAGATTTTTAATGCTTAATCTATAACATTTATCCCCGCTGTCCCAACCAAGGACCGTCCCAACCAAGGGCACTCTCCCCTACTGTTTTCCTTTCACGGAGTTTGGAAAGTGTTGGTTGAGAAGATAGTGCGGAGCTTCATTACTGAATAGGCTATAAAGTAAATTACCCATAAAAGATTGTCTTATTTTTGCGACGTTAAGGAGTCCTGCTCTTTCTCCATACTGAGTAATATGTTCACTTTTGGGGATGTTATAGATGAACCTAATGCAAGCATTGAGCGTACGCTCAAGCTTGGCATTCAGGTCATCAGTAATATCGTCATATACCACACAGCCATAGTCAAAGAAAGGAAGAATCAGGCTTTTAACTAGGAGGATACGCGTTGGAGTAGGAAGTGATTCTTTATTCCTGTTAAGCTGTTGGAGGACTCTAAAGGTTTTCCTTGAGATATCCGCAATGTGTTCATTCCATGTAAGAGAGCGATTAAGAATATAGCCTAAATCTTTCACAGAATCCACGAAGGGAATGATACGCCCATTGATCAAGAGAGGAGGCAAAGCTGCAATTGTTGCAAGTGAAGGAGAGGAAGAAGGTCCTATGATTACAGCCTTAGTTTTAGCAGGATTAGGAATGAGACCGTTTGTCAAGGCCCACTGCACCACCATATCAATATCCTCTTGTACCTTTTGATGTCATGTTGTTTAAACGGTTTTGCACATATATGACAGTTTTGAGCAAACAGGAACTGTATTTCTTGCCCTGGAGGCAGTTTCTCCATTGGCAGAACATTTGTTGAATAAGAATCAATATTTTGAGAAATTTCATGTAATCCTTTCATGAACCGCAATGTAAATAATACGCAACACTGTGGGGCCATGCTTTTGATAGGGTCATGTACCTGATTATATAAAGATTTTTCTAATTTAAAGTGGCACAGACACCTATCACAGAAGAATATATGACGTTTTCCTTTTGAAAATTGTGAACTCACTAATCGGGAAAAGTTTGTAATCAAAGCGAAGTGATATATTGGATTATTGTCATTCAATTTATTTTCATCGAAATGGTTGAAGTAAATATTTGTATTTTCAATCATCAAAAGATGAATTGTAGGAAATCTTGACTTTTCATTGCTTAAATACAGTGGTACAATTTCCCCTTTCTCATATTTTTTATCATCTTCTATACCGTATACGCTTATGCATAATTCATTCATTTTCTCTAATTTTTGAATATCTTCAAGACTTATAGAGAGCGAGATTCCATCATGTTTTAATTCTGAATAAAAATGTGTTTCTTGTAACTCTTCAGCTTTCACTAAAATTTGTTCCAAAACCCTTTCATTATACCATGCGTTAATATCTGTTCATGTTAAGATCTTGTCATTTTCAGTAGTAATGAACCTAATATCGTCAACCATTTCACCATTTACTAATGCTTCAAATTTTCCTGCAAAGGCAACGTTTACTTTTAAATTCCCGTCTTTTTTAAAAATATTTTTAATTCATCGAACAATCATTGACTTTCCATCCTCCAAAAAATGTTTAAGATCTTTATGCTTCAAGCTAACTACACAACCTGTCCTTATTATACTCTTAAAAGCTGAGTCCAAATCTTCCTATTGTATCCTACCTCTCTTTTTATTTGAATTATTATCATGAACTTGGCCTTTCTTCTTCAGTTGTTTTATTTTTTTATTGTACGCTTTTAAAAGGCCTATCGTCGTTTGAATGTGTGCTTTTTCTCCAACAGATGAATCTCCATTATACCTTAAAATTTTGTACAGAAATCTAGTCTTGCCAGTACCAAAGTTGAACAATTTTCTAATTTTTTCAACTCTTACATCATCTGTTAATGCTTTATATGCTTCCTCAATGATTGAAATAACTTGTTTACTTTGTTCACGATTCATTTTGTTCAATGGCAGACACACACAAGTGCACACACTAAAACAATTTAGTTTTATCACTCACAAATTCTTCTCTTTTTTGTAATTGTTCTTCACTTTGATGCTGACAATCGACCACAAAGCTTTGTACTCAAGTTACTATTATTCTCGAAAGCGCATAGATAATTAAAATCACAGAAAACACTTTTAAAGAATATCGAGCTGATAGAGTGTTGATCGGTGCTGATGCAGTGACAAAAACTGAATTTGCAGTTGACTATTAGCTATTATTTATGTTCGTGAAGATTAATCTCTTTTTGTGAGAGAAAAGACGTGGCACCTAATGCGCCGCACAGCGGCTAATTTCAAAACTAATGTTCACAGTGACTTACTAATCTTGTTATTAAAAAGAAAGAAATATATCACTAGATGTCACTGGATGTCACTAGATGTCACTAGATAATGCTATATATAACTTCCAGTTAAATTGTTTGAATGGAGGTTTATTTGTGACTCAGGAGCGCAAGAGGAAATAGTTCCTTTCATAGACGCTTAACCCTCTACTCTCTTAAACACATGAACAGCATCATCATTAACTTATTTTTTTTTAATTTTCATTACGAGTTATTCACGCCTCAAATAAAATAATGAAAGGAATGTTTATCTAGAAGGAAGCAATAAATCAAATTTCTAGACAAAACAGGATATCATACATAGTCCTCCAGTCCCATATCAAATTTCACCTGAATCTTTTGCGCATTAAATAATGACAGGAATTTTTAGTTGAATATGTTATCTACAAGGAAGCAATGGATCAAATTTATAGACAAAAACAGGATGTCATGCATAGCCCTTCAATCAAATTTCATCTGTACACCTGCACCTTTTTGCGCATCGAATAAATAAAGGCAGGAATTTTTATTATATATTTATCTGTAAGGAAGCAATACATCATCCTTGTTTTTCTTGCAATAACTATATGACGCAGCAGAAATTGCCAGGACAAAGCAAAATAGAATTTTGAAAGTATTTAGGCGAAAAATGTTCCAGATAAGAAATAACCTTGAAGCTGTTTACATACAATTGCACAATATTATTTTATAACGTCAGCTGTGGAATGGTGGTAAAGTAGAGACACATATTTTGGCACTATAAAGAATGGAGTTTTTCTGTTTAAATAAATTTTTTACCTGGAAGGAAGCAATAAATCAAATTTAGAAGCAAAACCAAATGTCATACTCATTCCTATATCAAATTACAACTAGACACCTGCATCTTTTGCGTATTAAATAAATAAAAGAAATTTTTTAATTAAATTTATCGTCTATGAGAAAACAATAAATCAAATTTATAACCAAAACTGAATATCATACTCACTATATATACTGGAAAATGCATCATCTTACACACAACTACAACTGAAATGAGTGCAGTAAAAAACATTTTATTGTGTGATGCTGAAAAAAACGTGCATGAAACCTTATGTAAAACGTATTTCATCTTATCTCTAGAGCCACGGCGAGAGAGTTTGTATTGCATATGCACAGCGAATTCCTGACCAACCTCCAAGACACTGATTATAAATCAAAAATACCAATACATTCTTACATATTCGGATTCTAGAAGGATTTTGAAACAAATTATTACAGAGAGATTGTCTTCTTATATTATATAGTTTGAAATTTATTTATATGAAATTCGTTTTTCTTGCAATCGTGCAATATGATATCATCAAGACCCCCATTGAAAAAATTCTAGAGAAAAATTTAGAAAGGTTTTATCAAATTCATTTTCCAAGTCGCGCATGCGCAGTTACTTTGATAACTATAAAGAATCAGGTGGCCAAAAACACACAACCTTTAAAATGACTTATTAGCCCTGAGTGACCCCCTTCTTATAGCAATTTCAGTAAGCCTTACAGGATCAATGAAAATATTTGACCATATCAAGAGATTTAAGAATGTGATATGGTAGGAAGACAGTCTCACACACACAGGTATGCTCAAATACTCACACCGGCACACACGCACGCTCAACTCACACAGTCACACACATAGAGAGAATGAGGAAGGCACATATATACTATAAATATAAAATGGCTTAGTAGCCCGTCTTGTAAAAAAAGCCTAGTCCCCGACTCAGTAACCCTCTCATAAACATGACTTAGAACATCTAATATTATTATGGATATGTACGACTATGCTGCAGAATTTTTCTGCATGTCAGTATAGCAGGAAGGCATTATCTGTCTCACACGGGTACACACAGATGTATACTCACCTCATACGCTCAACCTCACACAGCCACACAACTCCGCACACTCACCTCACACAGACACGCACTAATACTAATTGGTCCAGAACCCGCCCTATACATCTACTGAACCCCCCCCCCCCCAAAAAAAAAAGGTTTCCAATCTGGAGTGATGAAGGCACTTTCGTATGGGGTTTCAAATACGCTCATATGCGCCATGGAAATTTTCTGCTTATCTTGAAAATTGCCCAAGATATGGAGGTCATAACATTTTTGAAATTAATGACCAACCAAATAAAAAGTTTCTAATCCCCAGTGGTGAAGGCACTTTCGCATGGGGTTTTAAATGCGCTCATATGCGCCATAGAAACTTTCTGCTTATCTTGAAAATTGCCCAAGATATGGAGGTCATAACATTTTTCAAAATGATGACCAACGGAATAAAAAGTTTCTAATCCGCAGTGGTAAAGGCACTGTCATATGAGATTTCAAATGCGCTTATAAGCGCCATAAAAATTTTCTGCATATCTTGAAAATTGCACAAGATATGGATGTCGTTACATCTTGCAGAGTGATGACCCCAAAAAAAAAAAGTTTCCAATTTGCACTGATGAGGGCACTTTCGTATGGGGTTTCAAATGCGCTCATATGCGCCATCAACATTTTTTGCGTATCTTGAAAATTGCCCAAGATATGGAGGTCTCAACATTTTTCAAAATGATGATCTCCCAAAAAAAGGTTTCCAATCTGCAGTGCTAAAGGCACTTTCGTATGGGGGTTCAAATGCGCTCATTTGCGCCATCACCATTTTTTGCATATCTTGAAAATTGCCCACGATATGGAGGTCGTAACATTTTGAAAAGTGATGACCCCAAAATAAAAAGTGTCGAATACACAGTGACGAAGGCACTTTTGTGTGGGGTTTCAAATGCGTTTAATGCGCCATAGAAATTTTGTGCGCATCTTGAATATTGCCCAAGATATGGAGGTCGTAACATTTTTCAAAATGATGACCGACCAACTAAAAAGTTTGTAATCCGCAGTGGTGAAGGCACTGTTGTATGAGATTTTGAATGCGCTCATATG
>CAKNXH010054237.1:62742-95560 GCA_932178445.1 Andricus quercusramuli
TTAGCGATATAAATATAATTACAAAGTCAATAATTACAAGATGCAAAATAATATTTACCTGACATTGAATACAACGGTATAGTTTCTTCAAAATAACGTTGAATCCTCGCGTGATTTTCTCGTTCATCCGCTCGAAAAAACTCTGTAAGATTGGCGTCATCGTCGTCTTGAAAAAGAAGATCATAGGCACCCAAAATTATCGCTGGATCCAAAAGATCATCAGGATTCAAATTATTCACATTCGCGCACATTTTGTATTTTCTTCACGCTCTGAACTTTCGCTCTGGCCAAAAAGACGGAGAACGATCTCAGAGTACGAAGACGGTTAGCGCGTATCCCTTGCACAATAAATTTGCACAACACACAACCAATCTAGATTATTTTCACCAAAAACTACGGCATATATCACACTCTTGAGACTGTTGCAATTCCACAACCAATAAGAGGAGACTATTTTTTCAAATCGGTTGAGAACCCCTTCACGCTCAGAGTGCACTCTGAGCGCTAATATCGAAAACACCCCTATTGTGCTACTGCGCTCGGTCGCTATCAAAGTGTATTCACACGCTCTGTCTGCTGGTCGTCAGCCAGCCAACATATCGAAATATCCATTGGAATGGATATTACGATATGTTGGCTGGCTGACGACGAGCAGACAGATCGTGTAAATACACCTTGAAGGTCGCACGGTTACGCGTAACTCGAACCTTTATACGTAAAATTTACGTGTTATACGTAGAAAATGTGATAAACGTAAATAATGGCGGACTTGAACGGTGGGTGATGGAAAAGAGGATACTATAACCTCACTTATTCCGGAATGCATTAACTGCGAGATTAAGTGATTTTTTTAAATAAAATTTGAGAAATGAGTAAATCGAAAGCTAGGAGGGAAAGGGGACAAGAAATCCGTTGAGAAGAAGTGAAGTTTGAGCGGTTTAAAGTTGAAAATCAAGCAGTTTCAAAATGCTCAATTTATAATAGTATTTAAAAAAATACTAGCTACGACTGTCTTCTAGCTCACAGGTTTGTAAATATTGTTGACCCTTTGTTAATATAAATTATTGTATTTAATTTTTAAAATCTTCTGACTTCGTATTTCTTGTAACTTTAGAAACAGCTTCAAACAAAAAGACCCTCATGAAGTTCCGCCACTGAAAAGACGTAGAGTATAGTACATTTCGTAACTAGTGTGGATTGACGGCCTTTTTGAAACGAGCGTAATGTTTTTGTAACGAATCGTAGGTGAGGGCGTTGTAGGCGCCCGAGCAAAATAGTGTGCGAGTAGATAGGAACACGCTATACTCTTCGTTAGAAACATCGACTCACCAATACGCCATGAATTCTCTTTCTATCTTTGCATACCACGGACTCTCTCTGGCTAACTCTAGCGTTACGAAAATACTCGGAGCATGCACAAACAAAGCTCTTTTTTGAACTCTACGTCACGCCGTGCTCACTGAACCCTATTTTTCTAACTCATCCAACGCACCGCCAGACACCGCTCAAAAACCGTACTTTTACGTTTGTCTATGGAGGCATGAAAACACGCAATTTTCGTGATTGCGTTCTTAAAAGTTAATTTCAATCGTATTTGAGAACACTCGATTGCACCCGGGGCAAAAAGCAAAAAGTTTTCCATTTTCCCTCTTTAAGATAAAATTTAACTCCTTCCAAAAGGAATTTCTGGATCTGTCATCCCTAATCATTTTGTAATAAATTAAGAAGCTGCCAAGCAAGTCAGTCATATAAGCGCAGTCGCCATATTGAAAACGTAAATAACATGTAAAAAAACTAGGGACGTAAATTACCTAAGGTATATTACGTACGCAACCCTGGTCGCTAAAAAGTAATCTTCTTCAAGGACATTGTGGAAAACACAAGTACCGATCCGCCACTTTCAATAAATATGTACCTGCCCATTATCGCGAAATTGCTAATTAACCATTGACATGCACAGATTTCTGCGATCAAACGGAAAATGATTTGTTTCAAATACCTACCGAAAAGTTTCCGCTGCGACAAACATATCTTTGGAAATTCCCTAGCCGAAACTTTACATGTTTTTTTTTTCAACGCACCTATTCACTCCAAAGACCATGGCGACTTTTAGACCCTGTATCTGCTGTCAAATTTATTTTGACCAATAAAGTGTGGTAAGTCGAAAGCTCGGCGATTTATTCGCTACTTAATGTTCAGTATCATCCTTTTGGAGTGCCTTGTACGCGCAAATATGCGAAAAATAATTGTTTATAGCCGGTTCTTGAAACATACTCAACCCTCTCATTACCACTTCTCATCGATAAGTTGACGCTGATATCACTGAATAAATTTATTTGCAATATAAAAGTTGATAAACGGCTTCTCGGATGGGACCTGAAATGCGCTCCTATATGTCACTCTGTAAATTAACCAAAAAAAATTATCAACCCACTCAATACCACTTGTCATCGATTCGCCCGACTTTTATACACTCAGAGCAAAGATTGGGTTGATTCAACAAAACAGTTTGTTCAACACAATTTACTTGTTGAAACTAAAAAATTTGGTCAGCGCAAATAAATCTTTGGTTATTTTTAAGAAACACAACGAATTAATTTGGTCAATTCAAAGAATTTATTTAGTTGAGCATGTTTAGTTGATTCAAACAAATAAATGTGTTGAGCGGAATATATTATTTATTAGAAAATGATTTGTTTGAAGTAACGAAATAATTTGGTTAATTCTACCAAATACTTCCATTAACTACACTAAACATAACGAAACAGATGATGTCAGCCCGCGCCGGTGACCAGTTTGCGTGTCGAAAAGATTCTCAACGTTGCGTCTTGTCGCGAATTGGTAAAAAAAATTAATGATACGAACGACGCTAATAATGTCAACGTTTTTTAAAAATGGGATCTGAAACAGTATGCAGAACATTTTGATCATAAGTACAAACTTTAGCTCGCAGGTTTCACGCCTGTGCAGGCAATCTAACCTTAAAATTAATAAGTGATGAAAGAACCTCACACAATTGTATGGAGAAAAAGCTTTTCTGTCAGATTGGGTGAAAGTTCGGTTTTCTAATGCTGCATGTGATGCTTATCAAAAGTTTTTTACCAACAGCTTTTGTCATAGAATACAATTTTTTGAAATACGATATCTGGTTACATTTTGATTGAACGAAACAACCAAAATATTTGTTTGGATCAACCAAAATATTTGGTTGAATTAACCAAAATATTTATTGCAATCAACCAAAATATTTATTATAATAAACCAAATTTTAGTAACCAAAAAAATTGGTTGAATCAACCAAGCATTTGATTGACCATATATAGCAATGTATTTATTTCTTTGATCCAACCAAATTAGTGTTGAAGCAACCAAACTTTTTTCTGAGTGTCTCATCAAACAACTTTGCGGTATGTATTTAAAATGTTTTACCAATTAAAAGATAATACATTGTTATTCAAGTTCGTGGTAATTATGCAAGTCGGGAATCGACTAGTCCTTTACTTGTTTAACAGATGATTTTATTAACGTACCGCGAAGGAGCTTGCGATTTCGGGTCTGGCGCGAAACAGCAACAGTGATTATTTTCACAGTCGATTGACGCAACCACGTAACTATGGGCTTAAAGGTACTCCGCTGTTTGCATGCAGCCCCTTGAGCCGCTTGTTGGGAGCGTATTGTTTCGCCTGAGTCGAATCCTGGCATTGTGCTCAAAAGTATAATATTTCCAAACTGTCCCGGCACTAGTGTGGAAAAGTATGTGTTATCGCACGGACTCACCATCGGCCTTTGAATCGACCACATTTACTATTTCACGCCAGGGTACGAAAATCACATTTATCGCGCGGGTGTTAGAGAAATACATTTTTTTCAGTGCCATAGTGATCAAACGAAAAATATTATTAAAGTCATTTCTTGTTTGAGCAAATTATCTAATTTTTTTTTCTCAGTAAATATTCAAAAATTTATTTTTAATTAATGTCTTCTGATATATTGATATATTATTTTTTTTGTATGTGACAATTACTGCAGCTATATTTTAAGTTTTGTATGCAATGTATACATATTCTGAAAAACTTTCTCAGAAGGCCGTTATTGCAGGTATTAAAGGAAAGTATTTCATTTATAAAAACCCTTTTAAAATTTTGTATAAGTATTACATGTACAAACTTCTGGCTACCTTATTTTCAAGAGGCACCATACTGCCATTCTATTATTTTTATTTTTGTAAGGTGTTTTTTTCGTAAGAAAATATTCCTTTTAAATTTTCTTGAATGCATGAAATTACACAAGCGAAGTATATCTATCAGTAATCAAATCCCTATCAACAAACAATTTTCCAGAGAATTTATTTTTCGGGAACAAAATTCCATATATGAATTTATAGGGGGAAAAAATCATAATTTCGCCTAGATGAAAAATTGTTATCGCTGACCAAGAATCGAACTTTTGAGAACAGTACAAATAACCCAACTCTAGAGAAGGGCAGGAGGGTAAAAATATAAATAGTATCTGTTTCCACTCCACTCTTGAGAAAATTAAATACTAAGGATATTAGATACTTTCAAATTCTTTAAAAAGTTAGTAATCTACACAAGCTTTCTTTCGCGAACAAAAATTTTTGTTTTGTTTCCATCACTGAATGTCATTTCACAGTTAAAAATAGAAAAATATTTTCTTAAGGAAAATTTATGTTGTGAAATGGTCGTCCATTGAGCAAAGATTTAATATTATAATGACTTAATTTCAAATATTAAAAGGGCCACAAAGATGAAGAATTGTTATTTGAATTAACAACTGCAGAGATCAATAAAGACAAGATGTTCTGGGATCGAAACACATTTATATATTTTTATTTTCTTATTTGAAACATAATCAATTCAACTTACACATACATGTTAACAACCATAAAAGGTTTGAAGCCTTCCATTTTCCAGGGATTTGTAATTACAAGAATGCTCAAGACGGAAAGCGGTCGATGGATTTATTACTGCTTGACGCACAGCGGTCAAAACCATTCTCAGAACTAAATTTGTAAGGTCTTTAGTCTCTTCTGATTTTTAATTCAATTTTGCACGTAACAATATATAAACGAACATAGTGGCTACCGATTAGAATAGTAAATTGTTAATAAATAATTGATTAGTTAATTTAAACATTTAAAAATTTAAACATTAGTTAATCGTTCAAAACAATTTACTTCAACCAATTTTTCAGTATATCAATTTGTTGTTGAAAAATATGATAATAATAATAAATATATAATTCTAATAAGGAAAAAAACATTTCATCGTGATAATTTATTATCAGAATGGCAGTAAGAAAAATTTTTCATAATTTGAAAATATATAAACAAATTATAAAGTTATGAACCAGTTTGCAAATTATTGAGCTAAAAGATAATCAAAAAAAGAATAAAAATTTCTGATTGTTCAAGCAATTATTAAAAAAATATAAATTACGAATAAACGAATAGAAACCCTCGATTCTATGCAGCAAATAACCTAGAGTCCCTATGTAGTTAGACCCGCTTATTATGCATTTGATTATACTTATCAGCAATAGGATCGAAAAAAATGGTCTACATGAATTCCATGTCTTTTTCCCCGTACAATCAAATGGTGCTATTAGATTTTGTATAATGATTTCCAAATTGTGATAATTTTTCGTTACTAATATTATTCTAGAAATAAATTACAAGGACTTTTAAGAAAAATATTTTTTTTGCAAAAAAATTGTGTACCGAAGAATTTGCTTAAGTAGTTTTTTATTATAATTTACTTGTATATTTGATTAATTACTTATCTTCTTCAGTATACTTGCACCAATTCTAGTCAATAGCGAGTTTATATGAAAATATTCTCTTAGATCAAAAATCATATTCTTGATATTGCTAATTTTGTCCCTATATTTGTATATATATATATATATATATATATATATTGTCGAACATAAAATTAAATTGAGAAATCGAAGAGTTTAAGGACTTAAAAATTTTTAATCGGAGTATTTTGAAAACAAAACTTAAAAATCGGTCAAGAAATAGAGCCTGTAGAGTGTAGAGGATTGCGAACAGCAAACTCCTAACTTTGACCACTGTGCGACGCAACGTGACGGACTGATTTTCGTCTTGTAGGCGCTTTCACATTTTCTATGATAATTCGAGAAGCAATAAATATTTTATTATGTTCTTCGCCTAATTTTGAGAGAAGATTTCAGATTAATTACATTTCAATTAAGTCGAGTTTTGAGAATCAAAAATTGGTCTAAAACGGAAAATAGATAGGTCTCTCGCACATGCTATCTCTGCCTATATTCAGTTAAAATACTTCAAGTGAAACTCAGTCAACGTAAACTTCAATAAGCTTTCTAATTTTCGTGTTTGAGTCTTTCAAACTTAAAGTTCTGAAGCGTTAATCACATTTTAAGATAAGCCTATTTTTGATCCGATTATCGTTAGTGGATATTTTATATCCAAGATAACGCATTTTTAAAATGCACTTAATTAATTAATGATATATGTTACTAAAGTTATCTACATACAGTACTGCACTGCTCATTCTGTCACACATAAGTGCAACAGGGAATAGACATAACGAGAAAATCATAGGATCCCGGATCTATTAATTCCCTCAAATTAAAGTTATTTGTAGATCGATTTTTTTCTAATGAATAAAGATGGAAGGTATGGATCTCAAATTCTTCTCGCTGTTTCCATTTCTGGTTTCACCATTCTATTTCTACTTGCACTGCTGTTATCCAGAGGGTTAGTGATGTTTGTCTCACCTAAAAAATGTTTTGATACAATTAGCGAAAAATTTGTAAGGCCTTTCTGTCCTCCAGACATGTGTGAAAACTTGAATCTTCAGAAAATTCAAAAAGTCTGCGAACAAGAGATTTAGATTATGTATGTGTAAAGTATCTGGAGTCTGGACTCTTATTTCAGGTCAACCAATTTTCACCTAACGGACATTTTTTATGGAACTTAGGTCTACACGAACTGAGATATCGAGTTAAAAATATAGAAAATCAAATAAAGGGATCCAATAGCCGTTTGTGTGGTTTTTATTTATAAGAATTACAAAAAGTATATCTTACAAATGAATTTTTTCTTGTAATTATAAAAATTTAGGACAACACGAACGTTTCGTTTGATTGAGTTTCAAAAATTGTTTAACTCTATCAATCACATGTCCATCGATTTTTAAACAGGATATTATGTTACGCGTGTTTCTAAAAACGAATTTCTTGTCTTTATCTTTTGCTACTTCTAGTTTATGTGGAAGTGAGTTTTCCGATAATGGAATTCATATCTTTTAGGTCGATACTTGAGTTCACACGCACTTCAAAAAATGGTTTCCCTTCAACGACGTGAAGAAGGCTGTCGCAAGCCCTGCATGTGGCACTTGTTTCCAGGCAGTGTGATGAGGCCCATATTTTTTCTAATGATTCCGGAATCGATTTGGGTGGGCGGATGAAAAGAACGTTTCCTTTTTGTTTGCGAGGTCGAGAAGCGTCATACAGGATTTGTGTCCGTGTTCGATATGTTGCGGCAGATACTCGTTTCTTCACTATGCGCTTAATCAATTAAAAAAGATTGTTTTTGTCTGGCTCAACCAATGACTCGAAATTCACACTATCGCAGTATGCCCAGCACAATAGTTGTATAAGGGCATCAAACATGTTAGAGTTCGCTAACATTACCGTTTTGCCGTCGATCTGAATGTCTTTGCTCGTTTCCGTTTTTTTAAAACCCAATAGATTTAACCGTGACGTTGCTACTGAAGTTTATTGATAAGCAGTCATGGTTAGGACTCAAGTACGATTTCCTTCTGCATTTTGTGCCCAGTTTCACCTCTGTTGATGGCTGTAAGTCACTTTAAAAAATACATGAAATTAATGGATTTAATAATTATTTTAATAATTCGTCGAAGGTTCAATATTATAGTGGCTTAACTTTATGATAATAAAAGTATGGAAAGGATCATAAATTCTTCAAAATTGTTAGTTATATTATTAGCTACCAAAATTAATGAAGTCAAGATGTTCTTGGATCGCAATGCATATATATTCATTTGAAAATAGTGTTATTGACAATTATTATGAACAAGCTCTAATCTAATTAATCAATTACAAAAACATAATTTATAAATGATTTTGGTAATGCAATGCAAATTGTTTGAACATACGGTCTAATATGTAATTCAAAAGGAATATTCAATATATATATGTGACGTGCGCCGAAGAAAGGGGGCTTACTCTAAAAAAATCGAAACCGAGGTTTTTACACCTTTCGATAGTTTTTGAGTTGCTCTTTTTAATGAAAACATCGAAAAAAATCTGCCCGTTTCGCGGTCACATTCTCATCGCGCGCTTGGCGCGCGGCTCGCTAGTTTGAGCGCGCCTAGGGCGCGCACCTGTTGTATCTCACGCTTCGCGCTCGATAATATATTCACCTTGCGCTACGCGCTCGGACACATTTGCCTGACGCTTTAAGCTCGGTTCATCTCGGTTTTCGCACTTCATGTGCTTACTATTGCACGCTTCGCGGGCTAATGCTTTCTTAGTTAGCTTCATCGTTATGAACTGCTTTTGGTTTAATGATGTAAGTTTTACATAGAAAGAGGAACTAATTTACATAAGGTTCTATCGACCTTAAGGAATACATTCTCATCAAGACACTCGTGCTTCGCACTCGATATTTCGTTTAAAAATCATGCAAGCCTTGCGCCACGCTCGTTTCTGTTCATCGTTTAATGTAAACTCAAAAGTTTGAACCCGATCACGGCGCGCGATTTGGTTGTCGCGGTTCACAAGGACAATATGTTATGTTCTATGTTCTTCAGATAAGAATGATTAAATTTGTATTTGCTTTAAAATGAAGAAGGAAATTTCTTCACTTCAGCGTACATTTCCGTATCACTCTAATAAAAAATAAATCATACAATCAGAAAGATTTCTTCCAACTATCTGAAAAGGGGCAAAAAAAAGTATCTAAGTTGTTTTTGGAACATATATATGATAAATTTTTAAATGATTATTGAAGAATGGACATTTGACAAAAATGGGGGGGGGGGGTCAAATTTTACACAAATATAATACCTTCTCTGGATGAGAATTTTAAAATGGAATGAATTGTTCGAATTTTCAAGTACCATGAACATTAATTATTATTATACCATTAAGCCATTTCCCTTTCGGGGTAGGCGTGATTCGCTCGGTTGGAAAATAGTAATGTGGGGAAGGAGATATAAATTTTTTAGATTGATCTAGAATTTGCGTGTTATTTATTTAAATAACACGTTCGTCTCGCAACATTGCCCAGACGCAGGTGGCTGATCAATCTCTCTAGTGATCACCCCAAGTAAAGAGCCTCAATAAATTATTATGTGTGCGATCCCCCACTTGGGCCTATTAGTATCTAAGGTCTTTTGTTTCAGGCGTCATACACTCTACTCACATTCTTTTTATAAACTATTTGTCGGCACACTTTTCTGTCCTGGCATACTTCTCTAACTTCCTTCACGTCCATGCATTTTTTCATGCAAGCTCTCGTGTTTCTATGGCTTCTTATGTATCATCGGATTGATGTCTCATTCACAGATTCTCACCATTCTTTTGGTGGTCTACCCTTGGGCATTCTGCCATTTACTTCACCTTCATTCACTTATTTGGATAGTCGTTCATCTTTCATTCTTTGAAGATGTCCGAACCACCTTAACTGATTTCTTTCCAAAATGTCCACTAGTGTCTCTCCTGTATCACATTCTGGGAGGATTGTCTCGTTTCGGACTTTGTCCATCAGTTTTTTCCCGAAAATTGTGCGCAGAGGTATCATGCCAATCACGCTAATTTTACCCTTATCCTTTTCTTAACGGGTCCATGTCTCGCTACCGTATAGCACAGTCGGTACAGGCATAGAATTAGGTATCGCCATTTTAGCTTTTTTTGATATATTTTTACTTCTGAGAATGGACCTGCTCTACCGATAACCTTCTGACCCTCGTTTATGCGCCTATCTATCTCCCCACACTGAGAAAAAAAATTCAGTTATCGCAAGAAAACCATTTTGTTGGGCAGTTTTTGTTGCCACTGCAAAATTTTGGTTGTTAGTACAAAATTATTTTGTTGGCCAAACAAAATATTTGGTTCTTAACACAACATTATTTTGTTAAGCCTTATTTTGTTGTACTGAGCAAATTTTTGTTGAGCCAACAAAACTATTTAGTTAGACCAACGAAACATGTGACCACGCATGCGTACTCGTTCAGCGGGAGCACGTGCACGACTGTGCAAGTTCGTTTCCATTATGGCTGATACTATACCGGTGAAGTCGCGTGACTCGCGTGTTTGGTTATTTCGATCTGTTTTGATACATGTTTAAAGTAATGAAAGTGATACTCTTGTTATATAAATAAACATGGATAATACGACGCGACGAATTCTGGAGGAGTGGGATCTGAAGTGCCTGATCAACACCTTCAAAAGTAAGCATATAAATCTTAACCTAAAATGTGTACGTAAACATACGTTTCGAAAATTTGATACTTCCAAATAGTTCGTAAATAAAATAGTTTAATTTTCCATTTATCGCAGAGTGTACACAACTTCATATTTTGTTTCTTAGAATATGGTATTGATAAAGATGCATTTGAGGCTCTCACGCCTGGAAGTACTTTCCTAGAAAAACTCTTGGCAAGCGAAGTGCTTGGAATTCAAATAAAATTTGAACGAAAGCTCCGTAGTTACATTGTGTCAAAGGAAAAAGATATTTCAAATTCTGCTTTCAATTATGATAATGGTTCTATTCAGAAAATAACAAATAAACCACCAACAGAACTCATTGAAGATGGCGAGGATAACGATTCCGTGTGGGAGGTATGTTTTTATTTCTTCTTCGTTTTTGGTTGTATTTCTTTTTAAATTTACAGTATCAAGATTAACGGCTGAAGAAAAATAAATTTTTAAACAAAAATGAAATAATTTCTGAAAAAATTAGCACAGATAATTAGGTTACAAATTCACATTTTTAATAGAACGAAGGCGGTGAGAAATATCCCGAAGGTGAGTAAAATGTTACCGGAAACCAAAGGAAGAGTCTAGAGAATTCTTTACCAGGAAGTTCGAAAAATTCCTTTCAAGAAGGTGGAGAGGAAGTCGAATCCATTAACAGGCAGTGGACTCCTAAATTTTCAAGCAGCAAAGAATTTTATGACAGCCTTGACTCTTTGGTAAGCAATTTTTCAAGCTTACTTCTTAACAAAAATTAAGAAAAGAATTTAAAAAATATTTTATTTATATTGAAAACTAAAATTTAAAGTTTTTGGCCGATTTCCATACATTACAGGGTTCACAGTCTTTCACCTATTCTCCTGCGTTTTCCCATTTTTCAAATCCCTCTTTTTCCCTCCCTTATTCTCGAAAAGCTTCCCCTTTTTCTCCTTTTCTCTCAAAAAATACGGTATTTTGAAATACAGTTGTTCCTTTTACGTCTGCAAAATTGTTTTGTTCAAAACTAGAATATGTTATCGCGAGTAGTGAAAGATTTTTTTTTGCTTACAGAATCATCTTTTATAATTAATTTAACTTTTCATTTTCTCTTAAAATATACGATATTTCAAAATAAAATTGTTCGTTTCACATCTACAAAATTTTTCTATTGAAAACTAGAATATACTATCGCGAGTAGTGAAAGTTTTTTTTTCACTTACATAATTATATTTTGTAATTGATTTAACTTTTTAAAATTTGACTGATTTCAAACTAAACTATTTACGATTTGAATAAAACTTTGAAGCTCAAATATTTTTTTCGCTGAACCTATACAAACTAAATATTTTTGAAATTAACTATAATAAAGAACGTTAGTCTGTCTGGCCACATTGAAGATTCATTAGTCTGAATTTGAATAAAGATTGACATAATGTTAGACGTATGTATTATAATAATTATTACCTGACATTATGATAATTTAATGATAGCTAAAATATTGTAAATAGTTCTAGAATAAAATTATTTTTTTCAAGTTAGAAATAATGAAAGGCAAACTCTCTATTTTCTATTAATTAAAACTAAATAAAAAGGTCGCTGCCTTTTTCCAAAGAGTTCTTAGCTGAATAAAATAAATCTTTTTTTTCCAATTTATTTCCGTAGGTATAATTTTTCTTTTGTGTGAAGTACTACATGTAGAAAAAATTATTCGAAATATTTGTACACAGTTTTAAAATGTTTACATTACACAATTTTAAATCAGAAATTTTCGAAAACTAAAATTTTATCTTGAAAATTTTTCAAATCGAATGATGTAAAATTTTAATAATCAGACAATTTAACATTTAAACCTTCAAATATTAGCAATTTCTAAGTTATCAATTTCTAAATGTAAGTCTTCAAATATGAACAATTTTGTGTTCAACATTTTAAAATCGTTACTACTCAAAATTTAATAATATTTGACTGTAGAAGAAAAGCTAAACAATTCGAATTGAAGCGCTTAAATTTTATGACTTTAAATTGTAATCGCGTAATTTTAACATATGAGTGAACTCAATATATTCTACAAAATTAAAAAAATCATTTCAAATGACCTAATTTAACAAGTATAATTTAAAAATTGTTACAATTTTTAATTCGATGATAATTGAAAAAATTGTAGGATTTTTCTTAATGATATTTTTCAGTTCAGCAAATTGAAGCGTGATTCGTTCTCTTACTTTTCCTTAAAAAAAGAAACCTAAGCTTTTATTTGAAACTATAATAAAATCAAAGGATGGTATTTTTTCATTTAAAAATTTAAAAATTACAACAATTTTTTTAAATATTGTTTTATCCTTAGGGTTTAATTTGAAATTGTTTATAATTATTTCATTCAATTTTACATTGATCATTTTAACATTTAAAATAGTTACTGTTTTTAGTACTTAACAATAACTTCAATTAAAAGCGTTTCTAATTGATCAACTTTTATTTTGTAATATCAGAGAAGTTCTATACGTTATAAATTCAAAAATGTCTGAATTATCAATAGATCAGTGACTACTAATATTCAGGGAACGGGTCTAATTTCCAGATACGTTCAAAATATTGGCATTCATGAAAGGATTTAAATTACGAAAGTATCAGTTCTTTCAAAAGTATCTTACTAACTAGTGAATTATTAAATTAAATTATTATTATTCAATTTTGGAACTCGTTTCAAATATTCGTAGAACTCTTAATATTTAAAAATGTGATATTATGGACCATTTCTTACACAAATTTAATTAATCATTTTGATTCAATTTATATTCATGGAATCTCAAATGGCTTTCCTATATATATTAATGGATTTTTACGATTTCCTAAGTTTTCCAGGGATTTTAACGAACTTCAAGGGATATGGACAGCAACACTTAAACGATTTTCAAATAGTTTGTTGTTAATATTACAAAATAAAATAGGTTTCTTTTTATAGAAATTGTATTCCAATTTTCTTCAAGGAATTTCAAGGGATTTCTAAATGAATTTTACGATTTCAAGGAAATTCAACAAATTTCTAGAGAATTTTTGGGATTAAATCAAATTTTATTCCAAGGGAATTCAATAGTTTCAGAAGATATTAAGGAATATGACAAATTTCAAAGGATTATAGAGATATTAATTTATTTTAAAAGACCAAAAAGAATTTCAATCAATTTCGATAAAAAATTTGGTAGCACTCTTAAGTTTTAAAAATTTGCCATTATGGATTTTTGAATAGTTTATTTTTGATTTTATAAAATATAAATTTAGGGACGTGATCAGCGAACACGCGGTTCGCGCGCCTGCATTTGCTGCTAGTGTGAAACATTTTAGAAGCTCACACTTGAACAATTTTTAATTTGAGTTTAAGATAATTGAATGGTATGATTTTAAATTTACATTTGAATTATTAATTATAGTAAGACCGAAATTTCAAATCGTACGATGAAATATTTTATTATACTTATAAGTATCACGATTTAATAATTAATGACGGAATTCTTATTAGAGAAAATATTCTTAATTATGACAACAATTGATAATATATAGAACTGTTTACTTAATAAATGTTATTTTTTGTCGCACTTTTTGATTGCATCGTGAATGAATTTTTAAAAATTCAAATATAACAAATTTAAAAAAATTCTCTAATTGTAGAAATCATTTAACATTATTTGAAAACTATACAATTTTTACATAAAAAGTTTTTTTCTTCTTTTCTGAATGCAAAAATAAAATTGCCATCTTTCCCCTATTTTCGATTTATCGATTTGCTTTGTAGGATTTATACGAAGTATTGAACAATTCATTCGATGGTCGACTAATTCTTATCGTCTACAATGATAATGGAATAATTAACAGACAATTTGCAACAAAAACTGGCTGATATCCTTCTCTCATATTTGCTCTTATATTCTGACCCACTTGGACAACCGTAAGAAAAATTTCCCAGAATTTAACATTTGTTCTCATTTTCTTTATATTATCATTTATAAATATTGTAGATTGAATTTGAAGAATATCCATTTGGAATCACTTTACAAAGAAATTTGCACGTTTTTCCCAAATGAGAGTCCGAAAATCTATTATGTGGAGCCAAAGACTGAAATACCTAACCGACGAATAGCCAAACGGAAACTTGTTGACACCTACAGGAACAAATTACGCAAATTACGAAACGCAGGGGTTATTCCTAGGAAATGAAAACTGATCGAAAATCCAACTGATGATAGCGGTGACGATTCTGATGAATTTGTTCAGGGTATGCTTTAAATTTATTTTCAATGCGAATTCTTTCTTTTCACAATATAAAAAGGAGTGATGTAATAGCAAAAAATCAACATTAATTTTTTCTATATAGGATATGGACAATATTTAAACTATTTGCGCAATAACACAACTCCTTGGACTGATATTGAAAGTAACTGGGATAGATGTTTCCCATTAAGGGAAACATCCCTAAACCCAGGTGGAAATATTATATATAGTTTATATATAGCGTGAAGTATTATATATAATATTCATTTGCTTTATAAATTTTTTATATAAAACAAATGAATATTATATATAATACTTCACACTATATATGAACTATATATAATATTTCCGCCTGGGTAATTCATATTTATGTTTATATTTCAATTAAATTAAAGAATAGACTTATTATTTGATTGCAATTATTTTGTGCTTTTTATTTTCATAATTATTATAAAAATATAACTGTCCAGATTGAGCGAGACTTTGAAAAAATATTCGGAAATAAGCTAATATTGTACGAAGCATGGCCGAATTTTGTGAGGAAATTGGAAATACTAATGGACACAGAAATCAAGGATCCAACTTGCAGAGCTACTTTTGAGTGTTTAAAATAAGCGCAAATAGAACCCGGTAAATATTCTGTGGCAAAAAAGTAATATCATAATAATTATGTTAGTAATTTTAATAGTTTTAAAAGCTACATACGAAACAGAGAAATTAAAAAACATTTTTTAAATAATTTAAAAAACTGAATATTTATTTTCCCGCTTTATTTCACAGCTACTAAAGAGCTTACCATCATGACCCTTATACCTGGACTGTGCCCGCCGGAAAACAGAATTAAACTACCCAAACCTAAAAAAGGTTTCTGGAAGCCTTCAATTCTGGAATCCCTGGACGGATTCATCTTGCATGTTAAAGTAAGATTTCATGTCAATATTTCTTTGATAATAATGGAACAGTTTGCTGTACTAAATATGTATTCGATTTAATTTAAGGCGCTTAAAGACCTGGAAAATGATAGAAACGAACGTCGAAATAAAATGGTATCCCGGAATCTGTCTCTGCAACCGTACGTAATTATAGTCGGAGCAAAGCTATCATCAATTCAAGACTCGTATGTTAACGTGGACAAACTTGTGTATAAAGTTGAATCACCTTTAAAAGCAGTCGACATTTGCTACAAGCTCTACCAAGTGCTACACGCAAAGTATCCTCCAGAAAGCGAACAGATTTGGTTGTTATTGCAACGTGCTTTGTATAAGCACATAAACGAACACGATAAGAATATTAAGGCTGTAATCAGACTGGAAAAAAAGTTAGATAAGATGACTTAGACAACAAACGTACAAAGGATACCTGCTAAAAAGTGTGCGTTGTGAGATAAATCAAACAGTATTCTTATACTTAAAATAATCGTAGACTTTGCTAATTTGAACGAAAAAAACACTACTTAAAGTGACTCAAGGCGAAAAAGTTCAAAGTTAATTAGTACTTTAAAAATAGATAGTTCCTCACCCGACTGATATTATAAGGAATTAGGATTAAAAGCTTGTTTAAAGGAGCGTATTTTTATATAAGCTATTCTACTTTGCAGAGCATATGTTGAGATTTTTGAGTCATTGGCTTCGTTTTATAAGGACAAAAATTATAACATATCACGGACTGATATTGAGATTGAAAGTTTTTTTAAAGAATCGTATTTTTAAGGTTTTCTATTTTGCACAGCATATATTGAGATCGCTCAAAGAATGTTTTTGGTATATAATTTAATGTATTTCAAAATGAGAAAGTACAAAGTTGAAAAGTGCCAGAAAATTTGAGTGTTCCTCATGCGAATAATATTAGAATTAGGGTTATAAGATTGTTTAAAGGAGCGCAATTTGATGCTATTTATTTTGCAGAGTATTTTTTCAACGTTACTCGTTTGTAATTGCAAATTCTGTACTTAAAATATTACTAATGTAATTTGAGTTTCCTTCTGAATGCATTGCTTCTTATCATAAATTTATTTTCCTATTTATTTAAAAGAAGTTTTTACTATAAGAAAAATTGCTTTAAAAAACTGTGATCGCAATGTATCAACGCTACAAATGTGTGGATTCATCTTTCTCCGAAGTCAACGGTTTGATTAATCATTTAAGATTAAGGCACAAATATGATAGTCAAAGTCGCTATATATGCAAGCAAGAAAATTGTACTAGAATATTCAATAGCATTCATGTTTTCAGAACCCATTTAACGAAAAAGCATCCAATGCCACGCAAGTCCCCGACTCTTAGCTCACCAGGCCTTCAATTGCTTGAGCCTATTCCGACAAAACCTCTAGTTAGTATACCTTTAGAAATACCTGAGAATGAAAGTTTTCCAGAATCAAGTAATAATGTATCTCCCACTGAGCACCAGAGATTCGTGAAAGATTCGGCTTTGATGTATGTCTCTCATTTTTATAGTAAAAGTTCCCTCACGCGCGAAAACGTGCAAGATATTGTTGATACAACTTCCGAATTCATCCAAAGTACTGTAATGTCTAATTTAAAAGTAAAGTTAATTCAGTATTAAACAGTGCTCAAGTAGCTCTGAAAGATAAAATTGAGATAGAAGCATTGTTTGAGATATCGGAAAACCCTTTCTCAGAATTAAAAACTGACTTCAAGAGAACAAAAACCCTTGAAGACAGTTCTTGCTACATAGCACCAAAGTCTTACGAGATTGGTGATATTTTAGAAGGCAAATACGTTAATGGTGTTTATACGTTAGTTCCGGGTAAAGCAAAAGGTCAACATATATCAATAGCAAAAATCTTACAAAAATTTTTTGAAATGCCTGTAGTTTTGGAAAGTATTCTATCTTATGTGAGCCTGCTATCCGCAAATAATGAGGTAATATCGAATGTAATTCAGGGCACTCTCTTTAAAAAGATTTGTTTACGATTCCCCGGTAAATTTCTAATACCAGTTTTCTTTTACTTCGACGAATATGATCCTAATAAGGGAATGGGACCACATGCAGGTGTTCACAAATTGGGTGCAGGTTATTTCTCTCTACTTTGCCTGCCACCTGAAGTTAAAGCAAAACTAGAGAATATTTTTTTAACTCTCCTTTTGCTTAACACTGATCGAGAGGAACACGGTAATGAGGCTACATTGAGACCTTTAATCCAGGAATTGAAGGCGTTAGAAAAAAAACCAATTGTTAGAACAAAGGAAGGGACGGATATTTATATTAGTGTGGTGTTAATCATTGCAGATAATTTAGGCTTACATCATATCGGAGGTTTAGTTAAAAGTTTTTCTGCTAATCATCCTTGCAGAGTGTGCAAAGTATCCAAAAATGTCCTACAAAAACAATCCTCTGAGAATGAGACTTTATTAAGAAGTATACAAGATTACGAAAATGACGTGAAGAAGAATGATGTTTCAAACACTGGTATATCTGAGGAATGTGTCTTTAATGTTTCAAAATCTTACCACATAGTTGAAAATCTTGCGTTTTATATTATGCATGACATTGGAGAAGGAATGATTCCGAGCGATATGTCAGCTATTATTACAGGTCTCATACATGAATCGAAATTATTTACCTTGGAAGAGCTGAACAATAGAATTGGAGGATTCGATTTCGGTCTAGTAGATAGTGGGGATCGTCCATCATTTCTTAATAAAGAAAAATTAAAAAACAGTAAATTGGGATTTTCTGCTTCTGAACACTTTAAATTTTTAAAATATTTCGGATTACTGATGGGAGACTATGTACCCGAAGACAATAAATACTGGATTTTATATACGTGTCTCTGCGAAATAGTTCGCATATTATTTAAACCTTTTTTTAGACCAGCAGATTTGGACCGACTCACAAGTCTTGTGACTAAACATCATACATTGTACATAGAATTATTTCAGAAAAATTTGAAACCCAAACACCATTTTATGGTCCACTATGCGCGGATTCTGAAATCAATCGGTCCTCTTATAAACGTCTGGTGCATGCGATACGAAGCGAAGCATAAGGAAGGTAAAATAGCGGCTCATGTGACTACTTCTCGGGTAAATTTGCCTGCGACTTTAGCAAAGAGACATCAGCTCGGACTTGCTGATAGATTTCTCAACAACAGAGGATTTATTGAAGATATCTCGTTCGGTAGAGATGTAACAGGAAATGTTAGAAATGTACCGAACTTTTCTAACTTTCAGGCACTTTTACCGATTTGTATCGCGCTTTGTCCTGGATTAAAATAAAGGGTATAAAGTACCAGCAAAATATTGTCATAAATAGCTCTGACCTAATTGATGTTAACGGTCCAACAATTTGTAAAATCGAGGTAATTTCAATTGACGAGAAACAAAAATCGGCTTTTATTGTAAGGTGTTTAGATATTGAATCTTTTTCTTAGCATGTAAATGCCTATCACGTAAACACTGCAAATACATGGCTCTATTTATCGTATGAAAATCTTCGCTCCGTTAAAACATCATGTATTCTTTTGGATGTAAAAGGACAATCGTTTGTCACTTGGGATTAATACGCGTATATAAAATGTAACAATATTTTTATTTCGATATTCTGCACAATAAATAAGGATATTCCGATTATTCAATCCATATATTTGATATTTTTATTTCATACCTTCGGTAATTCATCCGTAATTTATGGTATTATTTATCAGTATAATAAAACAATTTTTCAGCTCTAAAAACTTGAATCAGCTGTAAAAAACAACTACTTTGTAGCAAAGTCATTCACTAATTCATTGAATTGTAATTTCAACTGACTTTCATTTCTAAGTAACTTGTTTCGATCACTGAATAGAATTATTTGAATTAACTTCTTATATTCAATGACATTTATCGAAATAAAAAGTTGCTCTGAAATTAAAATTAGTAATAATTACTATTTAATGAATTAGTAAATGACTTTTAGCTATAGAATTGTTGTTTTGTGACTGATTCAGGTTTTAAGAGCACAAAAAGTATGTTTTTTACCTAAAAAATATTTAGCTACGTCGACAAAATTATTTTATTAATACAGCAAAACAATTTATTTAAGACAAAAAAATAATTTGGTTGACCTTACAAAAGTATTTTGTTAGGTTAACCAAACAATTTTGTTAAACCAACAAAATATTGTATTGGGGCGACAAAAGAATTTCGTTGAATCAACAAAAAAATTTGGTTATGCCAACAAAACAGTTTAGTTTGGCCAACAAAATTTCTGTTGATAGAGCCAAACAGTTTTCTAAGTGTAACGGTCAGTATTACACTCAGAGCCCCTCATGACTCTTGTATCTTTGACCAGTTCTCTTAGTCTTTCATCCACAATAACGAAGTCAATTATACTGTGGCTTTTTTCTTTACGCCAGGTGTAAATGTGGATCATTCTATGTATAAACCAAGTATTTGTAATAAATACGTCCTTTTCTAAGCATAAGCTAACTAACTTTTCCCCGTTATAGCCCTTAGCAGCGTTGTATTAGGTAGATGTTCCCATGTTTCGATCCGCTAATTCCCGGCCAACCTCTAAACGACGAGCCAATAACTCTTTTTTTTTTTTTTTTTTTTTTGACGCACAAATTTTTTCCATCGTCATCAGTCGTATCTTGCATATTTTTGCTATAAAATTGAATTTTTGGATTTTTAAATATTTTTTGTGCAATAAAAATGTGAATTTTCGACTTTTCGAGAAAACTCAAAAAGTCGTTATGATCATCTTGTAGGGCGTTGAAAAAGAAACACTTTTCTTGACCAGACTTTTTTTCTTATCGTGCGTTGTTTGGCTGAAAATGTTAATTTTCATTTCTTTTTTTGGATATTGAAAATGCCGTAACTCTGAAAATTTTCAACTCGACCTTTAGTTTAGGAGACTAAAAGAGTATACCAAAGAACAATCGAATCGATCAATTCTTTTGAAAGTTATCGTGCTAACAAACTAAAAATCTACAGACAGACAGACTAGACTAGACTATACCATTAAGCCTTTTCCCTTTATTAGGGGTAGGCGTGACACTACCCGATTCGGGTAGTGTTTCTAGGTGGATAGTTTCTTGTAGTAAATAAACTACAAGTGTGGGCTCACCACACCCACGACATGCCAACAGCACGTAGTTAGTAGTATTCCCGGACGGTCACCCATCCAAGTACTAACCGCGCCCAACACTGCTTAACTTCAGTGATCTAACGAGAACTGGTTTTTTCAGCGTGGTATGGCCGTTGGCAGACAACTTCGTAAAAACCTGTTTTTTGGGTTCAGGGGGTCTCAAAACGTGGACATTTGACAAAAACCGGGGGGGTCAAATTTTACACAAATCTAATAACTTCTCTAGATGAGAATGTAAAAATACCAATTTTCAAGTATCATGAGCAATATTTATGATGATTTTATTGTTTTAATCGTTATAAATAGTATTGAGAACATTAAAACATTGAAATATTGTGAAAAACACACACGAGATGGAAAAGAAATGAAATAAGCAAAGTTTCGATGAGAATGCGCCCACTTATCGGGCTAATGTTTTCACTGTTAATTACCTTTTTCACAAATAAAGCAAAAACTACACATCCTATCAAGAAGTGACTCATGACAAATTTGTAGATCTTTTTTTTACGCACAAATTTTGTTGCATCGTCATTCGTCGTATCTTGCATAGTTTGGCCGTAAAATTAAATTTTTGGATTTTTAATTATATTTTGTGCAATAAAAATGTGAATTTTCGATTTTTCGAGAAAATTCAAAAAGTGGTTATGATAATCTTGTAGGGCGTTGAAAAAGAAACACTTTTCTTCACTGACTTTTTTTCGTATCGTGCGTTGTTTGGCTGAAAACGTTAATTTTCCTTTCTTTTTTTGGATATTGAAAATGCCGTAACTCTAAAAATTTTGATTTAATCGAAAAATGTCATGAGAATAAATTGTGTGAATTTTCAAGTACTATGAACAGATGCACATATAATTTTCAAATTTCGAAAAAAATGGTCTCAAAAATTTTCAAAATGTTCTCACTTTCTGAATTTTCATCCAAAATGGCTGGCTAACGAACTCGACCTTTAGTTTAGGAGACTAAAAGAGCATACCAAAGGACAATCGAATCGAACAATTCTTTTGAAAGTTATCGTGCTAACAAACTAAAAATCTACATACAGACAAACAGACAGATGGACGGACAGACAGACAATTGAGTTGATAGGTACCCGCTAAATCGTGCTTTCGATCGAGAGCTCGAGATCCCATTAAACATCTCCCACCACTCACCACTAAATCTCCGCGTCTCATCTATACCCCGTCCGTGAGCAGCGCGGCTATATGCGTGAGAATGTAGTGGCAAGCGGAGAGGGAAGATTTCCTTAGTCTTCCCTCTCTCCTAAAAGTCGCGTCTATCAGGTCGACTTCGACCGCTCGTCCTGAAAAATCTCGCTTTCCAGAGTAAGCCCCCTTTCTTCGGCGCACTTCACATATGTTACAGGCAAAGTACGTAATCCGGCAATATATATAATCCCTAGGCATTATGTATAATGTCCGATAGAGTCCAGGCAAAGTATGTAATACTCTCTATTATACAGATTGCCTAGGCATTATATGTAATCCCCAGAAGAAACCAGGCAAAGTCAATGGCGGACTGGGTATATTGGGGCGTCCGCGAGAAGTCGACATGTAGGGGCGCCTTCCTGAAAAGCAAAAAAAAAAATCTGCCCGCTTCGCGGGCACATTCTCATCGCGCGCTTCGCGCTCGATTATGTATTCACCTCGCGCTACGCGCTCGGGCGTATTTACATCGCGCTTTACGCTCAATTCCTCTAGATCTTTGAACTTCGTGTTCGACTTCGATGAAAAGAAAAAGTTTATTTCCAAATATTAGAAAATTATCAAAACCTCTACATATGAAGTGATTCTTAAATTTGTTTTTATTTTAGACTGAAAAGGAAATTTATTTACTCAAGGTTCTATCGACCTTAAGGAACACATTCTCATCCAGATACTCGCGCTTCGCGCTCGATATTTGATTTCAAATTCATTTGAACCTTGCGTTCCACACTCGGTTCTGTGCACCGTATAATAGAAACAAAAAAGTTTGAGCGCACTTACGGCGCGCGATTTGGGCGTCGCGCTTCGCGATTTGTATTTGATTTCAAATCAAGAATAATTATATAAATTAGGCGACAAATTTTGTTAGTTAAAATGTTATTTTAGATTTTCCGTTTTTCAAAAAAGTTATTTTTTTCATTTTGAATATATTCTTACAACGAAAATTGATTTTTCCAAAGTTTTCCAAAAATTTGATTTCTTTTACTGTCAATGTTATTTTCACGAATAAAATAAAAACTACGCATCCTATCGAAACATGATGGATAACAAATTTGTACCTCTTCTTTGAATGAACAAATGTTGTGTCCGTCATGTTTTTCGTAGCTTGTGTTATTCGTCTAAAAATTTATTTTTTCTATTTTCAATGCTGTTTTTTATGAATAAAACAAAAACTACGCGTCATATCAAAAAGTGAATAATAACAAATTTGTCGATCTTTTTTAGGTGCATAATTTTGGTCCAGTCATCTTTTGTCGTATCTTGCATAGTTTCACAGAAAAATGCAATTTTTGATTTCTCATTATTTTGTTGTGCGATCAGAATTTAAATTTTTTATTTTTTGAAAAATTCAAAAAGTTTTTATGAAAATATTGTAAAGTGTTCAAAAATCAACGTTTTTCTTCTCTTGACTTTTTTTCATAACGTGCGTTTTTCGGCTTAAAATGTTCATTTTCGTTTGTTTTTTGGAATTTTGAAAATGCTATAACTCTGGTAATTTTTTTTTTATCTGAAAAAGTCATTAGGATATTTTTTTCCTCTTTTTGCTTACTACTAATAACCGTCCATAGAATTTCCAAATCTTCAAAAAAAGTGTTCTCAAAAATTTTCAAAATGTGCTCACTTTTTGAATTTTCATCCGAAATAGCTGGTTAACGAACTTGTTCTTTCTTTTTAGGCCCTAAAAAAGTGTGCCAAAGCACAACCCAATCTGATTATTTTTTCGAAAGTTATCGTGCCTACAGACAGACAGACAGACAGACAGACAGACAGACAGACAGACAGACACCTTGGTAAAAACCTTTTTTTCTAGCTCAGGGGGTCTCAAAACGTGGAGATTTGATGAAAACCGACCAAGTCAAATTTTACATAAAACCAATACCTTCTCATCAGAATGAGAATGTAAAAAAAGCGGAAAAGTGTTAATCTCGATATTAATCTCTCCAGAAAAAAATGTATTAATGTATTAGGAAATTAATCCGACTCAATCCGGTTCAATCCGCACAAAATTTTCAATCCAAATGAATCCGAATGAATCCTAACTCGGATTGACCTGTTAATTTATAGAAAAAAGATTCTAAATCCTTTCGCTTACACAATAATATGCTGCAACGTTTGAAGTTTTACGAAATAATTTTGAACTATTCATAGTTTGATAAACGAATATAATTAATACATTGCTGACGCTTTATATAATGAGAACAAATTCGGTTAGTTGCAAGAGAATACCATTTTTTTGCATAGTTACAAATCCTGCAAGGACAAAGAAATTAATCCTCAAAAAACTTTTATTTGCTTTGGAAGTATAACTTGGAATTCATGTACGATGTTATGTGTTGATGATTAACTAGCTTATAGAGTACAATATGTTTACGGAGTACCATTCTAATTAAATTCCTTCTACTTTCTCTTGTTTGATAATAAAAAAATTCACATTGTTTAAAAAAATGATCGTAGAGGGCGCCTACATGCCCTAGGGGGCGTCTGATAGGATGGGCGCCGGCGGGGTTTCCCGCATCCCAACCTATGGCCAGTCCGCCACTGGGCAAAGTGTGTAATAAATATTCTCCATTTGAGCTGTTTTTCGTTTTTTTTTTCAAACCTTCATTACTTTGGTGATTTCAAATATATTTGAAATCTATATATTATTTTTAATATTCATGATAAGACGCAGTTAAAAAATAGATATTCTTTGAAAACAAAAATTTAATACATTTTTGGATTATATAAAAACAAATATCTAAACTCGATTTAAAAAAAAAAAGCACTTTTGGTTTTCTTCAAAAAATTGCTTAAAGATAGCTTAAAATGTGCTTTGAAATCTCTGTGAATATCAAAATATAATCTCCCTTGGATTCCCAGAAATAATTGAAAATGCGTTAGAAATTTTATTTCAAATTTCATTTGATCGAATGCGAATTAAAACTTATTTATTAAATATCATTCGCAGAAGTCTATTTCATATGGTCCCAAAAAGACCACTTCAGTGAAAAATTGGGTTTTGCAAGTTTTTAGTGCTAATAATCTGTAATGCATGAAAAACAACTTTCTGTTAATAAATAATTACGTGTTCATATAAATTGTTTTAACAATTTATTATAGTTCTGAGGAATTTTTGCTTAGAATAGAGTTCGGAAGTCGCGGTTTTTCCAAATTTCTAAATAATTTCCAACTTTTCAATTAGAGTGAGGTGATAGTTAATCCATGTTGTCAAAAATATTTGTTTAAACAATTTATTATTAGTTTTAATAATATTACTTTGAATAATTTTAGAAAGTTGTGCTTTTTCTGAAATATTCAACCTTTTTTCCACTTTTAAATTAGTGAGAGGTAATAATGGCTGCAATTCAACATACCTAATGTTTTTTAACAAAGTTTTATTGTTCGTAACTATCTTCTCTCATGGTATTGCAAGATAGTTGCGTTTTTTTTAATTTTCAACGTATAGTCCAAAAACCGCATCTAACTGTCATTAATAAAAAAGATAGTTATAAAAATAGTAATTTATTAAAACAATTATGCTTGTTTAATTTACCCTCAAACGGCACACTTCAACCCAGCATACGTAAACGGCACACTAGTGCGAATTGGGATTTTGTGATTTCAGCTGAACATTTCAATATGAAAATAATTTCCAAAATCTGCGTATAAATATATGATTTTGGGGTAAAATTTCTCGCCCAATCCGTTGGGGCAACTTAAATTTATCGAAAATTATATCAACTCATCACAACATTGTTATTAAAAAAGGCTTTCTTGAAAAATAGACATTTTCAACAAAAAAACATAATTTTTTCAAAATTAAAGAAATTAAACCGTAACTAAAGCGATTCTTTATTTAAATAGATGTTCTTTCATGAAAAAAATATGCCAGTCCGATAAAATTAGATGAAGTATTTTTCCAGATGTGTCAGATTTCCGGTATTTTCGTATGAAGTATATCACGAGTGCAGGACAGCACACATTGTTATTTTTGTAGTTTGCAGGCATATTATTGCATAAATAGTGTTTCTTTGTGTCTAAGTTTGAAAGAATTCATTTTATTATAAATTTGGGAAGCTCTCCATGTGACTGATTGGTAAAAAGATTGATCAGTGAAGTGTTTCAGGGCGGTGATGTGCGATGTGAGGGTTTGTTAGGAAAGAGTAAAAGTACATAGAATATTCAGAGAAAAGAACAAAGTTCTGCTACCTATTTTTAGAGAAAATTAACATTATATTGTGAAACTATTACTCTTATGACAATCATCATTGAACATTATTCATTAAGACCAATGCAGTCAACGCAGACAGAAGCTCTGTGATCGACGCACATCGTCTTCAGACTCTTCTGCTAGTGCCTGCAGAACAGTCCTAGAACTTCCCAAACTGCAACGACGTCATTACTCCACCATTCTTAATATAAAAAAAAAATTGTTGAAAAAATATCATCATATCAATTTAAAGTCTAACAATAGCGAGTAATTGTAAACTTTGTGCTTTTCGTGCAATATTTTCACTGGTTCATGAAATGTTATTTATTATTGCTTATAATCTTTCTTTTTGTTTATAGACATATTTATGAACAAATTAACTTACCTTTTTATTTAAGATCTTGTTTCAGGCACAGAAACAACGTTTTGCAATTTTTCATAAAACACGACTTGGCACCTTCTAACGGCACACTAGTGCGAATTTGCACCACTTGAAACTTTTACAGTGTCTCACTCGGCTGCTTGCGGGCGGATGACTATCTGCTTACGCGTCATGTATTTGTGGGTGTATGGACATAGTTAACGGAGCGGTGAGAGACCTTGAAAATAGTTTTAGAAAAAATATCAGCGCTTTGAAATTTTTGTTGGTGCGAATTCGCACTAGTGTGCCGTTTGAGGGTTGATATATTATTGATTCCTTCGAACTAAACAGTTAATAAAACATGAAATAATTTGGAAGAAACCGCGACTATATAAATTTATAATAAGAAAAAACTGCGAAGAACAGTAATAAATTGTTTAAATAATGTATATGAAGAGCTAATTACCAATGAAAAGTTGTATTTTAAATTCTTTTTATCAAAAAGAATCGCGAAAAAATCATAATTAGTGCCAAAAACTCGCGAAACCAAATTTGTTAATCACAAGTTTTTTTGTGGGACCCTGCAAAGGAAGGGTCATACAAAGGACCCCGCACAAAATACCAAGAAAAAAACGTTCAGTCGATTGAGCTAAAACGAGCTGGAATGTATTCTTTAAGGTGTCCCGAATAAGAGTTTTGATGTGCACTAGGTCCCAAAATTCCTTAGGTTTCGAGTTACAGGCACTTGAAGGTTATAAAATGACGATCTTTATATTACATGATTTTCAACTTTCTGAGCGCTATACTGACTTAATATCGTGATTTCAGACTAAGTGATCAGAACAAGAGTTCTAGGAATGTAAGTGAGGTACCTTTTGATGACCTTGTCTGTCTCCTTGACCCGTATTGTGAAGGACATTTGAAGGTCAACTCATTTCTTTTCCAATGGAATCCGTTTTTTACTTTTAATTTTTAAAAAACAACTTTTTTCAATAGAATATCAGTAAGCTACCGTTTGATGACCTTATCTGTGCCCTTGACCCGCATTCTGACGGTCTTTCGAAGATCAACATTTTTTCCAAAAATCAATTTTCTCACTTTTCATTTTTAAAAAATACCCTGGGTAAAAAGGCGTTACCACATACGTAACAAGTTATTCAATTAGCCATTTTTGAAAAGAATGGTTACATGTATTATTATGTTCTAACGAAAAACAATTTACTTGTGCTTTTTTATTAAATGTCATGTAGAATTATTATGAATGCAAGTACGATAACATTAGTATTAGACGCATTATCCAGCATGTATGTAACAAAATAAAAATACAAATAAAATAAAAAATGTAATGAATTTTACGAAATAAAATTAACTGAAAATACCGATTAACTGATAAATGGAAGTTCAATGTCGAAATTCTTTACCTAGATAAGGTTTTGCAGGTCATGACATGGATGTTATTTTATTTTTATAACTGTTAAACCTTTAGTCGCGTTTTTTAAGAATGAAAAGTGAGAAAATGGATTTCTTGAAAAAATTTGACCTTCAAAAGACCTTCAGAATACGGTTAAAGGTCACAGATAAGGTCACCAAGAGGTAGCTTACTTACATTCTCTTGAAAAACGTTGTTTTTTAAGAATGGAAAGTAAAAAATTGGTTCGATTGAAAAAGAAATGAGTTGACCTTCAAATGTCCTTCACAATATGGGTCAAGGAGACAGGCAAGGTTATCACAAGGTACCTTACTTACATTCCTAAAACTCTTGTTCTGATCACTTAGTCTGAAATCGCGATATTAAGTCAGTATAGCGCTCAGAAAGTTGAAAAACATATAATATAAAGATCGTCGTTTTATAACCGTCAAGTGCTTGTAACTTGAAACCTGAGGACTTTCGGGACCTAATGCACATAAGAACTTTTATTCGGGACACCTTGAAGAATACATTCCAGCTGGGTTTAGCTCAAACGACTGAACGGTTTTTTCTTGGTATTTTGTGCGGGATCCTTTGCCGATAGCAAAACAGGACTTTTCCAGACGTTCTCCGCTCACTTTGTCAAGACGTACAGGTAAAAATTTTGACCACCCTATTCTTGCACTGATTCAAGACCTTTTATTATAAATGTGAAAATCTTTAAAAATAGCAATTTTGATCATTCAAAAAAATCGACTTTGTTGAAAGAAATGGGTAAAATATCGCCTGTCGCGAATCTCTTTAAAACTTAACGAACTTTTATTCAAAAAGAAACGAGAAAGTCTGATGAAAATTGTATGTTAAAAATTGATGATACTATTCAAAATTTTTCAACGGGACAAGTTTTTTTCTATTCGTACCTGCCATTTTTTCTATTAAGAGAAAAGAAGATTGTTTGTGGCTTCTTTCAGGTAAGTTTATATGGAACTATATTATTTATTTTTGATTTAAACAAATACCTGGATAGGAATTCATATGCACATCCTTGTTCATTAAATCTGTTCTGTACACCTTATTTTCTAATTTCAGAAAATGAGATTCTGAGTCTGAACTGGTGTGACTTCAGGTCCCTTCATCATTAAAGAAAAAATATTATATACTTCAGATTTACACCATGAAATGACTGTAAATGAATTACCTAATTGCTCTGAAAGCAGTAGACTATCTTTGGGTACGTTGTAGGTGGTGCAATTCTTGGAGCTGATTAGAGAAGCTTAATAATTGCTTTCTTTGTCTTTACTTTCGCATGATCCACTGGCAAAATCAATATGGCCAATTGTGAGACCTTCTCCACGCTATAGGGAAAAATATTTGATACAGATACGAAATTTAAAACCTGGAAATCATAAAAAATATATTTTCAAACAAAATTGTCCGTCTGCAGGGCTTCTAAAAGTTTCCCCAATACTTAAATTTGATATGATTGAATTGAAAAGTGCGAAAATCTCAACAATTTTTTTCAAATCTGAAAAAATGAGGAGACTATTTTCTCACACAGAAAAACAAACTGTCGCGATACGGCTGCCAGAAAAAAACAGAAGTTTTTCGTGAAACACGATAATATTTGAATTAAATTCATTTTCTCTAATGTGGACGCTATTTCTAATACAATATGTACTGCAACGCAAAAATGATTTGAGCTCAAATACGTAACTCTCAATCTGTTTACATATGCTCAAAGTTTAATCGAAGATTCGAATTAAACCGGTTTTTATAATGGGGGAGCTTACCACTCACCAGAGTAAGCGATCTGTTCGGGTGCGAGTTATGCGAAAATTGAAATTTAATAAATTAAACATAGCTTTTTCTGTACAAATCATTAATGAAAGTTATAGCTCATTTGTAAAATAAAGTGAAAGAGTAAGTTATTTAATTGGAAGAGAAAAAATATAATATTCCAATCACTGGTTACTTTTTCTTGCATAGCACAGTGGGCCAGGAACCAAAAAAAGTGGCCAAAATTCGATTTTGCGTCGAATTCATCTCAAACTTGGTATACTGGGGTTTTTGAGGACGCTCATTTCAAATTTGATGTCAAAAATTACAAATTCATAATGGCGGATCCAATATGGCGGGCGAGTATTCCAAAATATTATTTTTTAAAACAAAATGGTGAATCGAGTATGGAGGACGAGTATTTCCAAACATTATGTATCGAATCGGCCATTTCGTTTTTTGGAATTCTGACGTAAGATTTGGAATCAGCGCCCTCGAACACCCCTGAATGCCACGTTTCATGTAAATTGAATGATTTTTTCAAATACTTGACCGGCATATTGGAATTGCCATTTTGTTTTTTAAAATTCTGACGGCAGATTCGGAATCAGCACCCGCAGAAACTATATATAAGTATCCCCAGATTTTATTGTTGTAGATTTTGATGTGTTTTTCGACTTCTAGCCACAAAGTCCACGAAAAGTGGACAACAATTTTTTGTTTTGTTTTTCACTCATTTGTGCTATCTCCTGCCGTTTTGATCTATCCGACATTTCCGCAAAATCAACACTTGGGCAACCACGTTTCGGAGGCTTACGGTCAAGAGTTTCCAATCTCAATTCACTCACGTTTCGTGAATGTTGTTATATTGAATAAATCAATTCATTTATCAATAAATGGAAATGAGGCCGAAAAGCAGACGGCAAGAAACTATAAGCTTCGTGCAGCTTTCAGTTTCTAAAAAAAATTACACTTAGGGTATTACGATAACCTAGTATCTTTTGTGGAGAAAAACAAGATGAATCTATCCATTCGGATCTCGTTCAATATATATTTCAGGAAAGACACTGGAAAAATCCAGCGGTAGTCATAGATATGAAATTCCAAATATATATTACACACTAGAGTCCTGAGCGAGAGAGGAGCTTCCAAGATCAGCGGAATTGCGCTGTTTACAATTCGACACTATAAGAAGCCACAAGCATGAAGGATGAGAAGGACGGTTTGGAGAGTCCCGAAACAGTGTGAAGGCCATAGAGTGTACCCATGAAACGGCCAGTATAGCGGGACTCTAGTGTATGTGAGAATTTGTAGCGCCGGCGCCGTGCGCTGTTACGCGTGGACGACTCCATGCGTGAGCTCGCAGTTATTCGTTGTTTCTTCAGCAGGATATGAATTCGAGCAAAAGTGAGCACCCTTGCGTCAAAGTAGACATCCCAAGGAACCCGCTGGTACCTTACTTTTTTGGATATGAAGGGGAATGCCGGGGAATGAAATTTCGGCAGCAGGCGTTACGGGGAAAAATCAAGTATTTTGTGGATAAAACATGTGATTTTAAAAATTCTAGACGAGTTTTGTCGATTCTCCGCCATTTCCTGAATTTATTGATCCAAACTGTATTAAAAAAAATCAAAAACCGATTGCTTTTCGATAAATATCATAAAATTGTATTCCTTCTTTTTAGTCACCAAGTATAGAAAATCGAGTTCCATTTGTCGGCTTTGACTATTTCTCAACGAAACACAGGGCATCTGATTGATAAGAAACTCCAAATACTGATACCTCAAAGTGTCTGAAAGTCGAAAATATATTCAATTGATTCAAGTTCAAACCTTGAATTTTGGCCAAACAATTGCGATCCTGGCCCACTGTGCATAGTTCTAAATTTTACGAACATAACATAATTGTTTACTGAAGAAAGTTCAAAGTGCATGTTCTGATAACATTCTCTATTTTTTAACCAAATAGTAGAACTTTCAGCTAATAGAGATAAATTTTAAAACAAAAATGAAATAGTTCCATTTGCAACCAAAAATATAAGTTTTCAAACAAGGATACACTTTCTACTAAAAAGGCCAATTTTAAACAAAATATACATAAAAAACGATATTTGATATTCTAACCAAAAAGATTTTAAATATTTTAATATTCAATGAAAACAGTTGAATGCAAACAAAAAAAAACTAAATTTAAATGAAATACTTAATTTTTAAGTTCAAAAATTAATTTTTAACAAAAAATGTTTTTCAATAAAATAGTCAAATTTTCATAGAAAGAAATCAATTTTCAACTGAAAAAATTGTACCAAAACATGAAATAGTTAAATTTTCAACAAAAAGATAAGTTTTCAAACAAAAAGGATTAAGTTTCTACTAGAAAGACAAATTTTAAACAAAATACATGAATTCCCAACTGACTTTTTAAAGTTATAAATGAAAAAGGCAAATTTTCTACTAAAAGAATACTAAAAGATTTTCAGAAAAATTGTAAAATTTGAAACCAAAAATGGAATGGTGAAATTTTCTGATGAAAAAATTAATTTTCAATCAAAAAAAGCGAAATTTTCAATAGAATAGTCGACTTTTTAGACATAGAGATGAATTTTTAACCAAAGTAATGAATCTTAAACCAAAAAACTTACTTTTTAGCAAAGTTGTATAACTTTAAGCCAAAAAAGATGAATTTCCAACAAAAAATTGAATATTTGATATTCGAACCAAAAAAGATTTTTCATATTTTAATATCAAATGAAAAAGAGTTGAATTTAAACAGAAAAGATGAACTTTAAACAGAATACTTAATATTTAAGTTCAAAAATTAATGTTTAACATCAAAATTTTTTTCAATAAAATAGTTAAATTTCTACAGAGAGAAATGAATTTTCAACTAAACGAAATGTGCACCAAAACAAGGAATAGTTGAATTATCAGAGAAAAGATAATTTCGAACCCGAAAAAGGAGGTTCGAACAAAATAATTAAATTTTCAACCAAAAATAAAGAGTTTTCAAAGAAAAAGATGAATTTTCAAATAAGC
>CAKNXH010054246.1:0-11850 GCA_932178445.1 Andricus quercusramuli
AAAGAATATTGAACGATTTTGAAAATTTAAAGAAATTTTGAAATATTCCAAGGAATTTCAGTAGATTTGAAGAATTTGAATAGATTTCAAAGGATTTTCAAGATTTTAGGGTATTTTAGAGGATTTCAAGGGATTTTCAGGAGCTTTAAAAAATTTCACGAAATTCTTAGGAATATCGTCTTTTATTCAATTTAATGGGATTTCATAATATTTTAATGGAATTTTTAAGAATTCATTCGATAGAATTTAAGGTAATTTTGAAATTTTGAGGAAATTTTGAAATATTTGCAAGGAATTTCAATAGATTTCAAAGGATTTCAATGATTTTATGGTATTTCAAAGAATTTCAAGAAATTTTCAGAAGCTTTAAAAAATGTCAAGGAATTTTTAGGAATGTCATCTCTCATTCATGTTCATGGGATTTCATAATATCTTTATGAAATTTTTAAGAATTGATTCAAAAGAATTTTGGCGGATTTTGAAAATTTAAAGAAATTTTGAAATATTCCCAAGAATTTCAATAGATTTGAAGAATTTGAATAGATTTCGAAGAATTTTACAGATTTTAGGGTATTTTAAAGGATTTCAAAAAAATTTCAGGAGCTTTAGAAAATTTGAAGGAATCTTAAGGAATATCATCTCTTATTCAAGTTCATGGGATTTCAAGAGGAATTCATAATATTTTAATGAAATTTTGAAGAATTTATTCAAAAGAATTTTGAAGGATTTGGAAAAGTTAAAGACATTTTGAAAAGTTCCAAGAAATTTCAATGGATTTAAAGAATTTGAATAGATTTCGTGGAATTTTACAGATTTTAGGGTATTTTAAAGGATTTCAAGGAATTTTCAGGAGCTTTAAACATTTTTAAGGAATTTTCAGGAGCTTTACAAATTTTCAAGGAATTTTAAGAAATATCACTTTTCATTAAATTTCATGGGATTTCAAAGAATTTCATCATATTTCAATGAAATTTTAAATAATTCATTCAAAATAATTTTAAAGGATTTTGAAAATTTCTAAGAAATTTTGAAATTTTCTAAGGAACTTCAATAGATTTCAAAGAATTTTAAAGTTATGAGAGTATTTTAAAGAATTTCAAGATATTTTCAGGAGCTATAAATAATTTAAGGACATTCTAAGGAAGATCATATTTCATTCAATTTCATGGGATTTCAAGAGATTTCATAATAGTTTAATGAAATTTTAAATAAATTATTCACAAGAATTTTAAGGGATTTTAAAAATTTTAGGAAATTTTGAAATGTTCCAAGGAATTTCAGTAGATTCCAAGAATCTGAATAGATTTGAAAATATTTGTAAGATTTTAGGGTATTTTGAAGGATTTCAAAGAATTTTCAGTAACTTCAAAAAATTTCAAGGAATTTTGAGGAATATCATCTTTCATTAAATTTTATGGGATTTCAAGGGATTTCATAATACTTTAATGAAATTTTAAAGAAATTATTCACAAGAATTTTGAAGGATTTTGAAAATTTAAAGAAATTTTAAAATATTCCAAGGAATTTCAATAGATTTAAAACATTTCAATAGATTTCGAAGAATTTTACAGATTTTAGGGTATTTTGAAGGATTTCAAAAAAATTTCAGGAGCTTTAAAAAATGTGGAGGAATTTCAAGGAATATCATCTCTCATTCAAGTTCATGGGATTTCAAGGGGAATTCATAATATTTTAATGAAATTTTTAAGAATTCATTTAGAAGAATCCTGCTTTAGGAAGCCTAAAAAAAGCATTTTTGGGGGGATTTTTTTGGACAGAAATAAATAAGCAAGTCTAGCGAACTTCTTAAAATATTTTAATATATATTTAAACATTATAAAAAAAAATTTTGAGAGAAAAATATCGGTGGGATTTAAGAATTAAAAAAAAAATCGATTTTTTGAGCCTGCTAAAGCAGGATCCCCCCTCAAAGGATTTCAAGAAATTTTCAGGAGCTTTAAAAAACTTCACGGAATTCTGAGGAATACCATCTTTCATTCAATTTCATGGGATTTCAAGGGATTTAATAATGTTTTAATGAAATTTTAAGAATTTATTCAAAAGAATTTTCAGGAATTTTGAAAATTTAAAGACATTTTGAAATAATCTGAGGAATTTCAATAGATTTTAAGAATTTCAATAGATTTTAAAGGATTTTAAAGACTTTCGGGTAGTTTGAAGAATTTCTACAAATTTTCAGGATCTTTGAAAGATTTGAAGGAATTTCAAGGCATATCATCTTTCATTCAATTTCATGGGATTTCAAGGGATTTTATAATATTTTATTGAAATTTTGAAGAATTTATTCTCAAGAATTGAGAAATTTCATGGATTAACATTTTTTTGGAAATATTCCAAGAAATTTCAGTAGATTAAAAAAATTTGAAGAGATTCCGAAGAATTTTAAAGATTTTAGGGTATTTTAAAGGATTTCAAGGAATTTTCAGAAACTTTAGAAAATTTCAAGGAATTTCCAGATGCTTTAAAAATTTCAAGGAATATCATTACCATCAGATTTCAGTTTACTCCACTGGATTCAAAGAGATTCTCAAATAGTTCAAGGTTTTTTTGAAAATTTTTTAATTTTTTGAGGATTCTAAAGAATTTTAAAGACTTCAGGATACTCGAAAAGATTCCAAAGATTTTCAGAAGATTTCTAAATGAGTTAAATTTTTAAACAATTTCAATGGATTTCACGAGATTTTAATACATTTCAGTAATTTTGAAGGATTTTAAGGGTTGTGAAAAGGGTACGTATTTCAATAAGTTTTCCAGAGTATTAAAGGATTTCATTAAACTTCAAATATTTCAAGGAATACCATCAGATTTCATGAAATTTTACGGGATTTTATGATATTTTATTCAAATTCCAAAGAATATATTTACAGGAATGAAATAATTTCAAATCCTTATCTAAGGAATTTTCGAAAGGTTTGAAAAAAAGTCAGGAATATCATCAGATTTCATTTAACTTTACTGGATTTAAAGAAATTTTCAAAAATTTTCAAGGGTTTTTCAAAGATTTAAACAAATTTGAAAGATTTCAAAGAATTGGACAGACTTCAGGATACTTAAAAATTTTCTAAGGAATTTCAGAACATTTCAAAAATTTCCAAATATTTCGAAGGATTTTTAAAGAATGGGAACGGATTTCATGAGATTCTATTAGATTTCCAAAGATTTCGGTACTTTCAAGAATTTGAAGAGATTTCAAAGGATCTGAAATATTTTAGGGTATTTAAAAATATTCCGAGGAATATTCAGAAGCTTTGAAAAATTTGCATTGCGTTTAATGGAATTTAAAAAATTGCAAGGAATATCATCAAATTTCATTTGATTTCATAAGATTTCATACCATTTTAATGAAATTTCAAAGAATGTCCTCACAAGAATTGAGAGATTTCAGAGATTTAAAAAGATTTTCAAATATTCTAAGCAATATATTTTTTTTTTTTAAATTGAAGAGATATTAAAGGATTTCAAGGATTTTAGGATACTTGAAAAATTTCCAAGGATTTCATAAAACTTCAAATGTTTCAAGAGATTCCAAGGAATATCATTAGGTTCTTTGGAATTTTATTGAATTTGAAGAGGTTTTCTAATATTTTTATGAAATTTATAAAATTTATTCCCAGTAATTGTGTGATTTGAAAGATTCAAAGGAATATTCAACAAGTCCAAGGAATTTCAGTAGATTTAAAGAATTTGAAAAATTTCAAACGATTTGAGGGAAATTAAAAATATTTGAAAAAGAATTCCAAGTATGTTTCGAAAGAATTTAACAATTATAAGGAATATTAAGGAATATCGTCAAATTTCATTCAATTTCACGGAATTTCAAGGAATTTAGGATATTAAAAAAAAACCTAAAACCAGTTATTTTAAATAGTTTTTGAAATTATTAAAAATGAAATCTTTTCAATCTATGACCTTATATTAAGTCTAGAATTCGTTAATTAAAAATATTCCACGTTTTCATAATAAATTTTGCGCATTCATTTGGATTTACTACGAACCTTGTGACTTTTCACATGAGTGGAGATTTATGTCATTCATGAGCGACTCCTTATATTTTTAATCAAATTTATGAGAACCCTAGCGAACAATAACTGCTATTAATTTCAAAAATTTTAAGGAAATGAATAATCTACTCATATTGGAATGAGTCTTCCTATTTGCATAATCCTGCTTATCTCGGGACTGAGATCTCCAACAGCTCAATTTGGAGAAGCTGGATTTTTCTATAGAACGTATAAGTTTAAAATCCACTAAAATATTCCTTCCATAGGAGAAGACAAATGACAATACCCTCTTATTCAAAATTGGACAAGAAATTAATCAAATCTTGAACCAAATATAATATATGAGACTTGCAATCTGGGTTAATTCAGAGTAATATAATTGTAACAAGAAGTAATTCAGAGTAATCCACTTTCAATTCGAATAACTTCGGGGTAAATTTAACTTATTAATATCGAAATAAATTTGAAAAATTCATTACCTACCAATATATATACCAACATATTAGAAATGCAATTAAATAATTTAAAAAATAATTCAAAAGATAAACCAAAATTGGAAAAAAACTACAAAATTTAAAAATTAAAAGTAAAGTTCAAGTACTTTTTAATATAAATAAACATAAAGATAGAGATTTTACTGTGAAGCTAATGATCCTTGGCTAATACATTTTAGTAATGTTGATATTCCAGACAATGTTAATGACATTTTAAGGTTAGGGAATAAATTCAGTTCTTTATTTTTAACGAACAAAAGTAAAATAATTATGAATATGGTTAAAGATATAGAGTCAAATATCAGGATAATTGAAAATAATGAAGAACGTGATTTATTAAGACATAGAATAATTAATACTGCACATAATTTTTTACAGAATAATAAAATTACAGAAATTGGTAGAATTTCAGCACAAAACATTAAAAAACGCAAACATTTATTAAAGCTAATAAACAATTACTAATAACTCATGCAGATAAAAGTAACATTACAGTAATACTAAGAAAGGAATCTTATAATAATAAAATGCAAGAATTATTAAATGACACAAAAACGTATGAAAAATTACATGAAAACCCTGACAAAGAATTAAAAAATAAAACATTTGAATTGTTAAATTTTTTGAGAATTAATGGTTATTTAGGTAAAGAATTATTACGAAAAGATATTTTAGTTCATGATACTAACATTCCTAGAATCTATGGGTTACCTAAAGTTCATAAACATAATTGTCCACTTCGACCTGTAGTGTCATTAATAAACTCACCTACTTATAAAATGGCTAATATTTTTAATAATATTCTTAAAAAAGCATTAATAGTACCAAAATATCAAGTGAAAAATTCTTTTGAATTTAAAAATAAAATAATTAATAAAACAATTCCTCATGATCATATCATGGTTTCATAAGATGTTTCTTCATTATTCACAAATGTATCACTGGATTTATTTATCAATAGTATATCAAGTAGATGGATTCATATAAAAAACTATACAGAATTACCTATTGAAATATTTGAAGAAGGAATAAAATTTTTGATTGAACAAACAGTTTTTAAATTTAATAACAATTTTTATAGACAAATTTTTGGAACACCCATGGGTTCTCCCATTTCTCCAACATTAGCTGATTTAGTTATGCAAGATTTAGAATCAAAAGTAATTAAAATTTTAAACTTTTCGTTACACAATATAAAATTTCAATAGTAAAAAATCTTATTGATACAGCTTTAAAATTATCAGATAAATTATTTCACAGGACAAATATAGAATTTATTTAAAAAATGTTATATTTAAATAGTTACTCAAGAGAATTTGTTCAAATACATGTTAATAATAAAATCAAAACAATTACAGATTCTTTTTTCCAACCAAAATAATATAATAATATTAGTTTGATTCGTAATGGTGTTAAAGCGATGTTTTTTTTGGCTGAGTAATATAAGTTTATAAATAATATATGAAGATGGTAAAGAATTGACATACTTCAGACCAAAAGTAGATTAAGATGTTAAAAATCCTTTATTGTCTACTGCCAACGTTTCGAAAACTTGTGTCGTTTTCCTCTTCAGGACGTACATTAAATTTCAAATTTCGTCATCTTGGTCAATATTTATAAAACAAAAATCCTCTTCCTCATCTTCTCACTATAAATATGAAAAAATATATTACTTATTATAACTAACATTTGAATAAAAAACATTTTTTTAGGTTAGAAACTTTAAATTGAAAAATTTACCTGTTGGAGCTTCATTTTTTACAAACGATTTTTTGTGTAATTCTTTTGAAAGAATTAAATTTGTTAAAAAAACATTTATACTTGTTTAAAACTTTTTATTAATCAGGTTAACTTAGATTGAGTAGTCAGAGACTCCCCAACTTTTCTGCTCCATTTTTGCAAAGAGTAAATTGAGAAAGAGAGGAAGAGAATTCTTAACAAGGATAGAAATTAGCAATGACGTATCAACGATTTATAACATAAGGTACTATAGTTTCTATGTAAATCTAATGACAATATTGAAAATTGAATGAGTTCTAAATTTAAACATTATTGACCACCTAATACATTGTTTTGAAATTTAAATAATTGCTATTGCTAATTAGTTAAATGTATAAACATATAATGTGATGAAAAATAAAAATTTATACATTTTTTTTTATTTAAAAAAAAAAATAAAAATTCATCAATTTAGAATTTTAAAAGAATTTAAATTTTTTTAAATTAGAGAATCCAAAATTATATTGTATATTGGACTATAATTATTAAGATCTGAAATTATATTCAAACAAATATTGCTGTTTTTATTTATAAAAAACATTTCTGCTATTAATCTTTTAAATTCATTAGGTTCATGATGTAAAACAAAAACATTATCCCAATCAATAGAATGTCCAGTTTCAACCTGATGTTTTGCTATGACTTTATGGTTTTTAGGATTTTGTCTAAAATGGTCATGATGTTCTTTTATTCTTGTAGCAAGTAATCTGCTAGTTTGACCCACATAACATTTTTCACAATTCAAACATTGAATTTTATATACTACATCAGTAAGTTGCAAATTGTCTAATAAATCTTTTCCTAGTTTTATGAATTTATCAAGTTTAGAGTCAATTCTGGAATTTGTTGTAATATTGAAATCATTTAAAATTCTTTTAATTTCAAAAGATAACTTACCATGTTAAGAAATTGATACTATTGGTTTACAATTTGAATTTCTAACTATTATTGTATTATTTTGGTTGGATAAAGAATCTGTAATTGTTTTAATTTTATTATCAATATGTGTTTGAACAAATTCTATTGGGTAATTATTTAAGTATAAAGTTTTTTTTAATAAATTCTATATTAGAACTGTGAAATGATTTATCTGATAATTTTAAAGCTGTATCAATAAGATTTTTTACTATCGAAATTTTATGTTGTATTGGATGGTTAGAAAGAAAATTCAAATATCTTCCAGAATAAGTATTTTTACGATACCAATCAGTGATGATATTACCTGTATCAGTTTTTATAACTTTAATATTTAAAAACGAAATAGAATTATTACTTTCAATTTCATGTGTAAATTTAAGCCTTGGATGATAAGAATTAAATTGATTTAAAACGTAAATTAGTTTATCTTTAGGTAATATAATAAACGTATCATCAACATATCTAAAATATGTGTGCAAAGAAAAATTTAAATTTTTAATTACATTTGATTCTAAATCTTGCATAACTAAATCAGATAATGTTGGAGAGATAGGAGAACCCATAGGTGTTCCAAATATTTGCCTGTAAAAATTGTTATTAAATTTAAAAACTGTTTGTTCCATTAAAAATTTAATTCCCTCTTCAAATTCTTCAATCGGTAATTCAGTATAGTTTTTTATATGAATCCATCTACTTAAAATACTATTGATAACTAAATCAAGTGGTACATTTGTGAATAATGAAGAAACATCTAATGAAACCATGATATGATCAGATGGAATTGTTTTATTAATTATTTTATTTTTAAATTCAAAAGAATTTTTTACTTGATATTTTGGTGCTATTAGTGCTTTTTTAGGAATATTATTAAAAATATTAGCCATTTTATAAGTAGGTGAGTTAATTAATGAAACTACAGGTCGAAGTGGACAATTTTCTTTATGAATTTTAGGTAATCCGTAAATTCTAGAAATGTTAGTATCATGAACTAAAATATCTTTTCTTAATAATTCTTTACCCAAATATCCATTAATTCTCCAAGAATTTAACAATTTAAATGTTTTACTTTTCAATTCTTTTTCTGGGTTTTCATTTAATTTTTCATAAGTTTTGGTGTCCTTTAATAATTCTAGCATTTTTTTATTATAAGATTCCTTTTTTAGTATTACTGTAATGTTGCTTTTATCTGCATGAGTTATTAGTAATTGTTTATTAGCTTTAATAAATGTTTGTGTTTTCTTAATGTTTTGTGCTAAAATGCTATCAACTTCTGTAATTTTATTATCCTGTAAAAAATTATTTGCTGTATTAATTATTATGTGTCTTAATAAGTCACGATCTTCAATATTTTCAATTATTCCAATATTTGACTCTATTTAAAATTATATTGCTTTTGTTTGTTAAAAAGGAAGAACTAAATTTATTACCTAACCTTAAAATGTCATTAACATTGTTTGGAATATCAACATTACTAAAATTTATTATCCAAGGATCTTTAGTATCACAGTTATTTGTATCTTTATGCTTATTTATATTGATAGGTACTTGAACATTACTTTTAATTTTTAAATTATGAAGTTTTTTATCCAATCTTTGTTTTTCTTTTAAATTATTTTTTGAGGTATTTAATTGCATTTCTAAAAGGTTTGTATATATATTGGTAGGTAATTAATTTCTTAAATTTATTTTGATATTATTGAAATTTTGTTTTAGATATTTTAAATGGATATTTAAATCTTTTATTTCATCATTAAGCAACCGATGTTCTAAAGATTCTACTATGAAATTAACATGGTTTTTTGCACTGTGACTAAAAAATGGTAAATTTCTAACATTCCTAGTAGCATTAGTAATATTCTTTGGTAATAAATTGTGAAACCTACAATTGACAAGAAATGATTCTCTAGTTTTCTAATTATTAATTCTCTTGTTCAAATTGATGAACTTTTTTACATCTGTAAAACAATTTGGAAAATTATTTTTGATTTCGTTGAAATACATATTGCTGTGAAAAAGGATGATTATAAGAACCTAAATTACTTCATTTAATTACTAACAATTAATACATACGTTGAAATAACATCTAATTTTAATGAAAAACAGATTTGTTAAAAAATTTAAAACTTAACAGTTATTAAAAATTATTACATTAATAAGTTAAATTTACTTTTGAAATAATTGAAAATTTTGATCATATGAATCCTTTGTAATTGAAGGTGTTCGAAATTCAATGACATGAATCCTTAATGACGATAAACTTCCAAATTTAACAATAAAGATATGATAAAAATTATGTCAAAAATATAATATTAGTTTGATTCGTAATGGTGTTAAAGCGATGTTTTTTTGTCTGAGTAATATAAGTTTATAAATAATATATGAAGATGGTAAAGAATTGATATACTTCAGACCAAAAGTAGATTAAGATGTTAAAAATCCTTTATTGTCTACTACCAACGTTTCGAAAACTTGTGGTCAATATTAATATTAAGAAATTCAAATTTTAAACCAAAAGTATCAATTTCATATCACGGTAAGTTATCTTTTGAAATTAAAAGAATTTTAAATGATTTCAATATTACAAAAAATTTTAGAATTGATTCTAAACTTGATATTATTATTATTATTATACCATTAAGCCATTTCCCTTTCGGGGTAGGCGTGACTTGCTCGGTTGGGGAATAGTAAACAGGTGAATAGGTATAGAGTAGGTTGGTATATGGGCATAAGGTATATAGGAGTTTTATAGGTGTTAGGGATAGGTGTTTTAGATCGATCTGGAATTCTCGTGTCATTTATTTAGATGACACGTTCATTCCGCAACACTGCTCCGACCCAGGTTGCTGATCAATCTCTCTAGCGATCACCCCAAGTGAGGAACCTCACAAAATTGTTATGTATGGTTCCCCACTTGGGCCCATTAGTATCCAAAGTCTCTGTTTCAGGCGCCATTCACACTATTGTCACTCTGTTTACAAACTATTTGTCGCCACACATTTCTGTCCTGGCATACTACTCTAGCTTCCTTCACGTCCATGCATTTCTTCACGCAAGCTCTTCTGTTCCTATGGCTTCTTACGTCTCTTCGGATTAATGTCTCATTCACAGATTCTGACCATTCTTTCGGCGGTCTACCTCTGGGCATTCTACCATTTACTTTACCTTTATACACTTGCTTCGTCAGTCGTTCATCTTTCATTCTTTCAAGATGTCCGAACCACCTTAGCTGATTTCTTTCCCATATGTCAACTAGTGTCTCTTGTGTACCACATTCTTTGAGGATTGTCTCATTTCTGACTTTGTCCATCAGTGTTTTCCCGCATATTATGCGGAGAGGTTTCATGCCGATCGCGTTGATTTTGCTCCTGTCCTTTTCTTGACAGGTCCATGTCTCGCTACCGTATAGTACAGTTGGTACGAAGATAGAGTTATGTATGGCCATTTTAGCTTTTTTTGATATGTTTTTATTTCTGAGGATGGATCCTGCTCTACCGATAACCTGCTTACCCTTATTTATGCGCCTATCTAACTCCCCATCTATTTTTCCGTCGCTAGTGAATAGGCTACCCAGATATACGTACTTGTCAACTTGTTCTAATCCCTCACCATTTAGGACAATGTTGCACATTGTTTTCTCGCTTTTTCCCTCAAACACCATGATTTTCGTTTTATTCACGTTAATTTTGAGGCCCATGTTCTCCATGCTTGTATTTAGTTTATTCAACATTCTTTGCAAGTCCTCGATTGATTCTGCCATAAGAATCTTGTCATCTGCGAAAGCTAACCCACGTACCTTGACGGTTTCGAGATTTACACCTTCTTCGTCGAAGAGGGCAGTTCTTAGACATTTATCCATGAATATGATAAATAGCCACGAGGATCCCATTTACCCTTACACTCGCTTTACTGCCTGTATAAATTGTTTTTATTGCTTGTAGGAGCCCTCCATTTACTCCATACTCTTTAAGGATTTCCCAAAGTTTAGTTCTATTTACCTTGTCGAATGCTTTTTCTAGATCAATAAATGCACAGAAAACTTTCTTTCCTACTCTCAAGCTCTTTTCTGTGATCTGTCTTAGGCTAAATATCTGATCTGTACATGACCTTCCTGGCATAAATCCACATTGGACTTCCCATATCTTCTCTTCTGTAATTTCCATTACCCTACGGATAAGTATTTTTGAGTATATTTTACTTACGGTACTTAGTAGGCTGATACCTCTGTAATTACTGCAGTTGCTTTTATCTCCTTTTCTTTTGTATATTGGTACGATAATCGCTTTTCTCCAATCGTCTGGGACTTCTCCCGTTTCGATACATAAATTTATTAATTCGCACAACCTGTGAGGTATGTACTCACCACCGTATTTAAGCATTTCAGCGCTAATATTGTCTATACCCGCAGCCTTACCGTTTTTCAAGTTCTTAATTATATCTCTGACCTCAGTGACACAGACTTTTTCAATTGGGTTTTCTAGTGCATTATGTTCTATGTCGCAGTTTTGTTGCCCTATATCTTCACCTCCTAATAGTTCTTTAAAAGAATCTTTTAAAGCGTCTACTATCCCGTCTATATCATATAGCATTTCGCCTTTACTGTTTCTCATGCTAGCAAACTCTGTACTTTTACTTTCCTT
>CAKNXH010054247.1:0-25210 GCA_932178445.1 Andricus quercusramuli
TATTGCCCTCTAGTGACGAACGAGCGAGCCTTTAGTCGTTCGTAACATCATGACACCTATATTGAGGTGCTGCCCTTTTCAACTTTTTATTGTTTCCATGGCAACCGCGTCAAATCGTGTGAAATGTGAATGAGTGACCGTCGGTGGTAAGAGCCTAGCAAGCAAGAAGACTCGCAATGCTAGCTACGAACATTGGGTTGAAGTTTCAGACGTCCAACCTGCAGTGGGACTCCGATGCTGTTTCACAGTCGAAATAACTCGAACGGATCTCTCTTTCTACCTTCACACGTTAGAAAAACAGGTCCGTTAGATTTTCGACTTTCGAAACGGTATCGGAGTCCCATTGCTGACGATTTTTTTTAACTTATTGGAATAAAAGAAAAAACAAAAAAAAAGGTTCTAAAGTTTCTAAAACCAACATTTTTTATTTATTCACTAGCTGAAATTTACCCAGCGTCACCTGGAATTTTAAGAGATCTCATAGAATTTAAAGGAATTTTAAAGAGACTTTAAAGGATTGCAAAAGATCTTGAAGTAATTTCAAGAGATTTAATGAGATTTAAAAAATTATTAAAGGATTTCAAGAGATTTCTAGTGTTCTTAAGAAATTTCAAGGGATAAAAAGACTTTGAAGGATTTAAAAGAATTTTCAAGGGATGCTAATTGATTTTACGGATTTAAAAAGAATTTTTAAAGAGTTGAAAAAGAGGTTTTTTCAGAAATTTCACAAGATTTAAGATATTTCAAGTGATTTTAACAAATTTGCAGGAATCGGAAGAGATTTAAAGATATTTCAAGAGATTTTAATGAACTCCAAGGGATTTTGATATATTTTAAACAATTTTAAGAGATTTACGAAAGGAATCTTAAAATTTTTTAAAATCTCTTGAACATATTTTGAAATCTCTTAAAACCCCTTAGAAATCTTTCAAATCTCTCCATCAAGTCACTTAAAATCTGGTGAAATCCTTTAAAATCTATTAAAATCCCTTAAAAATCCTGAAAGTCACTAGAAATCTTTTTAAATCCCGGGCAATGCTAGCTAAATTTCTGCTAGTAAATAAATAAAAAAAAATGGGTTTGGGAACTTTTTTCATATTCTTAATACAAGAAATGTAAAAAAAAGTTCATTAGACTGGACGTCTGAAACTTCAACCCAATGCTATGAACTATTTCCAAGGCGGCAGAGCTGAAAAAGAAATGGGACTAACGAAACAGATAAAAAATAATGAATAAGAAGTGAAAAAATGTGGAAAATTAAAATTCATGAATTATTTAATTTTCTATAACTCCTAAATTCTCATCAGTTATATTCATTTTATTTCAAATTATCGAATATAAATATTTTAATTATAATTATTTTGACTAACATAATTAATTGATCGATTAATAAATTATTGCGGCTAACCAAACATACCCAAAAAATAAATACCATATACACAAACAGATGAAAAATAAAAATAACGAATTATAAAATTGAATAAAATTATTTTTATATAAATAATTTGGTAAATTAATTATTTAATATATATATATATATATAGATATATATATATATGTATATATATATATTGTATTGTATATTTGAACTCTCCCTTTTACGGGTTTGAGGGCCTCCGCTCCCTGTACATATGTTTACATTTCATCCTTAGTCTAGCTTAACCGCTACTTAATTTCTAATGCGTCGCCTTACATAATAACAATAATCTTAGCACTACTCTTCTTAAACTACAGACAATGAGCGATCTTCCCAGGCTTCCGTTTTCTCTTACCATCAAGTTCATTTAGACTGATTTGAAAATTAAAAATTTTTTCTCGTTAGTTTCCTTTAAACAGGATTACCCGTTTGGCTCTACCCTGATCCCTTGCTTTCTCTTATTTCTTCCAGTTTTTTCATCCAGATCACTCCCTGTCCATTACCATCCAAAATCCATCTTACACATTCATCCACACTCAACTGTCCATCTTCCTCTCCCGTACACCTCTCTAACACATGTGCCCATGACTCCACTTCGTACCCACATACTCTGCACAGATTGTCCTCTTCATCCATCCAATATCTACACGCTCTCACTCCTTCTCCCATTCTAAACCGTATCACCCTATTCCATTTGTCTTCCTTTTTCATCTTTTGCAAATATTCTGGTTCCGTCACCCCTTTGATCATCATATACCATCTATTGTACTTCGACTCCATAATCTTTCTCCATCTCTCTTCTCCTTGTCTTACTGATAGCTCTAATTCAATGTTCTGCCAATCCAGAACCCCTTCCTGTATATCACAAACACTCCTCATTTTTTTCCTTTCTTCCTCCCATTTTGAATTTCCCAAATTGCCTCTCGTCTCCTTGTTCCGAACTTCGTCCAAGCATACTTGTGCTATTCTGCTCCCCTCTCCCCTTTTCAGCTTCTCTTCAAACCTCCAGGCTCTCTTAATTTGTCTAGTTACCATTTTTTCCCTTCCTAGTTCTTCCCTTATCATGTATCCTGGACAACTCCAACTAACCCCCATTACCCATCTCAGAAATCTCTCATGTATGCTTTCCACTTTCCTATGTTCCTTCCATCCCCACACCTCCACTCCATAACACAACACCGCCCAAACCAACGCATCAAACAACCAAACCCTCATTCTCCAATCGTCCTTGAACCTTCTCTTTCCTATACCCCATACTTGGCCCATTACACGGAGAGAAGTAAACCAGAGCGGGTGCAGTTTTCACCGTAACCGTTGCTGCGCCGACCACAAGAGGTCTGCAGAAAAATCATGTTGTAGCTGGGCAGGGACTGTTACGGTTGATGACGGAAATATTAATGTTACACCGTGACAGTCACTGCGCGCCACCGTAAAAGATTCTGCAGCGATTGTTGCGCCCATCGCAGTAACAGTTACTGTCAGATTCCCGAGCCGTCGCGGTTACCACCGCAATGGGATTGGACGGTCTGAAGTCTAACGATATCAGCTGATCGTCGTGGCGCGTACTCGAATGTTTTTGTGTCACTGTCAGAAACGTCGAAAGTGTAAGTGGTGCAAGGAAAAACTCAAAAAGCAATAAGATATCAAGGTATGTTTTTGGTAATTGTTCATTTTCACGGCTTCTGCTAAAAATAGCTCTTAAAGGTATTTAAATTGTTCAAACTTACAATATTGTATGTACGTAATCTATATTTTTCGTTAATTTTTTTTTTAAATTTTTTAATTTTCGATGTTTCATTACAAATCAATTTTTAAAAACATACTACATTTGATTTTATTTCCTTTCCAGTTGTACCTTAACATAGATCAACGCACGCAACACCTTATCATCATTTTCACCTTTTCCGTATACAAACGGTGAGTCATTTTTGGCATTTTAAATGGAGGAATTGCTGTCAAGTACTTCCCTGAATACGAGCAGTGGTTCAGTAGTACTAGTTATTCCGAAAATTCAAGACGGAGACCAAAGCAGCAGAATTCTTAGTTCGTCGACCATATATAATGAGTCGTCATCCTTTCAGTTGCCACATACGATGCAAACTGGCGCTGTGTGTGCAAAGTGCCAAAAAAGTGATCGGCTGCATCAAGCTCTTTTTAGCTACGAGCGCGAAAATGTTCGCTCGTACCTGAAATCAGAATTTGATGGGATGCTTGCGCTTTCTGCAATCGAAAAGAATGGGGATAATATACCCGAGCCGGTAAAGACAAATGTTGTACATCTGCTTATACAGAGGGAGGCTGAAATTGTTTTGAAGCGAGAAAGGGCCTCTCTGCAGCACCCTATAGAACATTTTTCGTAAGCTTTTGCCACATTTACAATTTTTTCTTTTCAATAATTGTCTCCAACCACCCACATATATACTTGCGGATTCAGACACTGAGCCCGTCGCATATTGGGACAGATAGTCATGCCTCCCCCCCCCCCCACACACACACACTCGTGGTTACTTTTCGTCGCGTGCATACCCAAGAACCCATCACTAGCATTTATGTAAAGTAAGCCGATTGGAATGAAGAGGGGTGGGGGCTCCTCTTGTCTGAATCCGCGAGAGGCAGCGATTTCGGCCTGTCTGACTTCGCGAGGTTTTAGTGTATTTATAATTCTTATTTGCGATTGTTTTATTTCTTTCATCTTGACATTATACTTGTAATGATTCCCAACTTCCCCAAACAAATTCTTGTTAGCGTAAGTATAACATTCTTCGCAAAGGTGGCACAAAGTATGTATTTACGTCTTCTGATGGAAAAATGTGATTTTCACACCACTACAGGGCGTAAAATGAGCTTTTTTCACTGTTGATTTACGCAGTACTATAAATATCTTCACGTTACAAAAATTTTGAAATTCATGTCCTCAGATTATCCTCGATGTGAACATACGCCAAAGTGACGATATCAACAAATATTGTTTACTATTGAGGGTCGACTACAAAATTCTTGCGGCGCTCGCAGAGGAGCTCAATAGGGAATTTGGTTGGAAGGCCACATTGTATTTCGATCCACCCAAAAAAGACACTAATGGATCCTTGAAGGCTACTGGAAAATTAATCACTCGCGTAGACTATGTACGGAGGCTGCTTCAACGATCTGGGTTATGTCTGAAAAAGGACGATTTAACAGATAATACTGCTGTTGTTGAAACCGAAGCAGAGTTTGGTAGGCAATTGCTTTTCTTCGAATCTTATGTGATCAAAAAATCTATTTTCCTGTGGTTCGGGTTTCAGTTGATGTTGAGTCAAAGCTTGCACTGTTGCGTGCGCCTGTTGTGGATTGGAAAGAGACATGTGAAGCTTGGAAATTGACATACACGGCTAGAACCAAAAATTCTAAGAAACTAAAAGAATGTGGTTCATTGGTCTGGCAGCTCGAAGAATTTCCGTGCTTTACTGAACAAGGAGCTGTTGAGCTTGTATGTTTTTTTAGCAGTGCTGTATTCTGTTCAGAAGCTACTGCTGTCAATTTTTAATACAATTTTTCTCTAATCTTGTTATCTCCTCTGTATAATTGCAGGTCAATTACGATTTTTTGTCTCGATTACCCGACAATAAAGCCGATCCACTGAAAAATTGGTACAATCTGAGGCTCTCTTTAGAAAAGTTTCTGCGGACGAAAAAAATCGTCGGCGAAGAGGCCGATCAATTTTTTTTCACTTGAATGACGCATGTGACTGTTCATTTTTACACATATTTTCCTACTTTTGTAAAATTCACATAAAGTCCGACTGTGTTATTGCTTCTTAAGGTGGAAAAGACTGCGCTATTCTGCTGCTCCTGCCGTCGAGTCTTAAAGCACCTAAGTTAAGAGAAGGTGAATTTCGCGTGCCGAAAAGACTGAACAAGCGTCGGAAGGAAGAGTCGGAGGAAGAGAAAATAGAGAAAAAGGAAATACGAGAAACCTTTATTGTTCATGTGCAGGTTAATGCTGTTTCTGTGTGATAATATACTATCTTATGACACATGCATGATTTCAGCCCTTTCCGTCGCCTTCGAAGTGGGGCTAAAGCTCTACTTTTCACTCCCTAGGGAGTAAAAAGTAGTTTTTACTCCCTAGGGACTGAAAAGTGACGTCAGAGGTGAATAATAAAAATTATGTATCAATGAGATCGCATTTTATGTTTATCAGCCCACTCACCGGAAAAACTGTGAGGAAATTTTGGTTGAAGATAATAGAATTTTGCGGTTATTTATGGAAAGCTATCATATATACCTATAAAATTACCATGAATGACCGAAAATTTTCATGAATTTCCGGAAGTTTTTAAAAATGGATTTGGGTAATCCATCGTAAGTTACCATATTTACCTGTAAAATTACCATGAATGACCGAAATTTTTCATCAATTTTCGGAAATTAATGGAAATTTTTTTAAATGAATTTTGGGTATGTTACCATATTGACCTGTGAAATTACCATAAATGACCGCAATTTTCGGAAATTTATGGAAATTTTTAAAAATTAATTTTGGGTTATTTATGGTAAGTAACCATATTTACCTGTAAAATTGCCATAATTTACGGAAAATTTTCATACATTTCCGGAAATTTATGGAAATGGTTAAAAATTAATTTTGGGTAATTTATGGTAAGTTACCATATTTACCAATAAAATTGCCATAATTTATGGAACATTTTCATAAATTTCCGGAAATTTATGGAAATTAAAAAACATTAATTTTGGGTGATTTATATTAAGTCACCATATTTACCTTAAAATTACCATAAATTACCAAAAATTTCCATACATTTCCGTAAATTTATAGATATTTTGAAATTGAATTTTGGGCAATTTATGGTAAGTTACCATAAATCACCTCTAAAATTACTATAGATTAGGTTAACATTAATTTCATGCTTCATTATACAAAATCGAATATGGACTGAAATCATGACTGTATTTCGAGAAATGTCTGCTTATTTGTTTTTTCTTGGCAGTCTTTGGAGCAGCTTGATGAGCTTACAACCAGCAGAATTGATGCGTATTCGATCTCGAAGCGAAACGTGACCCCATTCACTGCTATCGTCGGACAGGGAACGTTTGCTGAGGCGTCGTTTTGGTCGGTGCTTGGGAAAAGACGGTATCAATCAGTCACTCCTGCTGAAGCTGTTATTTTGACGAACAAGTTATTCTTCGTCTTCAAATTGTCTTATCCCACCGAAAGTCAACAAGTTTGGCTTCTGATACAAAGAGCAGTTTTGGAAGTGCCTTCCGCAGGAGTAAAAGCAAAAGCGCCGCTTGGTGCGGCTATTGAATTTTTGGAAAAGGCAGGAAAAGTGAAAATTTGCGACTAATACATTTTATTGTTAATTGTATTTTGATTGTTAGTGTAATGGACAATGGACGCTCCCATCTTCCGTGATTCGCTTCATTCTTATACGGAGAAACTTGTCGCTAAATTGTACAGTATTAAAGATTTGCCAAGGAAACGTGTTTCAGAAATGTTAAGTACTTTCGAAGACTTACTGCAGCAAAGTTTTGTTACAGAATTTTTTACAACCATGATAACGCGATTGCGAGACCTTGGCGAATCTCCCAATAATTTAGCTGACTTTAAGGCAATAGTTCAAATGATGCAAAATCCATTTCAAAATTTTAACACAGAAGATAAATGCTTACGACATTTCGAGCGTTTAGGCACGTACATTGAACCAGAAGAATCAGAAGTAGATGATGATGACGAGCATCTACCAGGGAATCCTCAACAATCAATCAAAAAGTCGGTTTTTATACAATTTATTCCTTTGCGAAAGGTGTTGAAGAAATTTTTTGAGTTGCCTGGGATTTTTGAAAGTGTAGAATCTTACACTTCTAAGATTCTCAAATTTTCGACGTTTAAATTCAGTCTCATCCAATCCGAGTATTGGAAGTCTGTACAAGCTGATGCTGGGGGTGAACTTGTTCTTCCATTGTTGTTTTATCAAGACGATGTCGAAACAAACAATGGCCTTGGAAGCCACAGAGGCATTGGCAAAATTGGTGCTGTTTACATTGTCATCCCTTGCTTGCCCCTCAATTTGCAATCGAAAACAGAAAACATCTTTCTTCTCACTCTTAACAAGTCCTCGGATGCTAACATTGTGTCGTTGAAGTCCATTTTGGCAAAGCCTGTTGAGGAAGTAAAATTTCTGCAAAGACAGGGAATCACAGTTCGTACTTCTTTTGGCGATCGCAAAGTAAATTTTCGACTTGTGAGTGTCATTGGCGATAATTTTGCAGTTCATAATCTTCTGGGCTTTTCTAGAAGTTTTTCCGCGACGTATTCTTGCCGATTTTGTATGATTAGCAAATCGGACATCAGTAAGGTATTCAACTTATCTTCGTGTTATTTACGGACTAATGAATCATTAGGCAATCACATCAAGCAGAATGATCCAAAATCAACAGGCGTGTCAGGACCATCTGCTTTGGGAAATTCGTTCGCATTGACACTTAACCTTTTAAGTGTTGATTTCATGCACGACTTACTGGAAGGTGGTAACGAACATGCTGTTGGGTTGGTTTTACATCGCTTCATTGTAGAAAAAAAAAATATTTCACGCTCGATGATCTTAATGACAGAATTGCCTCTTGTGACTTTGGTGACGAGTCTCGAAACAAACCTGTACCAATTAAAATGAAAAGAATCACAGAAAAGCACATCAAAATGTCAGCATCGGAAGCTTTGTGTTTTTTACGTAACATTGGCATCATCATCGGTGATTTAGTTCCTGAAGATGATGAGCACTGGCGAATTATAACACTTTTAAAAGAAATCATCGATATTGTCACAGCGCCTGTAGTGCATTCAGGCGTAGCTGATCTGTTGGAGTCTGTGATATCAGAGTACTCGTGGCTATTAAATGATTTATTTCCTAAATGCTTAAAGCCAAAACATCATCTGCTACTCCATTATCCCGATGTTATGCGCCGTTTTGGTCCGTTGTGGCAGTTTTCGACAATGCGATGCGAGAGCAAACACCGTGTTCTCACAGTGACTACTCATATCTCGCTTAGCCGCGTAAACATATGTAAAACCCTTGCAATAAAGGCACAGTTGTGTCTGAACAATCGCATTCTCGCAGCACATAATTTTAATAATAACGTTTACGACGCTAAAAATTTGAAGACATTCACAGTCTGCGATATAGTCGATGCGCAATCGTTCATGCAATTTCTATTGCCACTGAAAAGTTCTGATAAAATTCAAGTTGCTGAGTCAATAATTTTTCAAGGAAAAACCATCAATTCTGGCACTGTTCTCATGATTTCTGATGAAATTCAGTATGTTTTTCACATTGTTCATGGCATACTGATTAACGCTGCATAAAAACTGCACATAATTTCAAAAAATGTCACTAAGAGCACATACTTTGATGATCATTATCAAGCTTACTCTCTGAACAGCTGTTACGCTAGGCGGGGTTCGTTCGATTGGCACTGTCTGACTGAAGAAGACCTTTCTTGGGCTTTTTTTTCCCGCGTAAGCCGAGTTCCCTCCGGTAAACTTTTCATTCCGAAAAGATGGATTCACGCATGAGTCACTTCATGCGTGAAATTTGAGCAATAATTGAATGTACCATAATGTAATGTACATTATATATAATTATGTTATACTTATCGCGATTTCGACTATAGGATGTTATTATATGTAAGTGAGCTTCTTCATGATTCATAAAGCAATAAAAAATATTACATGAATTGTACTTGTGTTCTATTCACTGTCTTAACCTGTCTAGTTTTTAGTAACATGAAAATTTTTATCAATTTGTAACTCACATGTTAAAGACTTTTTTTCTGTTGTCATCACGGTGTATTTTTCGAGGGTTAGTGGTGGTTTTGTGGAAAAGTGTTTGATGTTTTCTGACTGTAGAAAATATTCCAAACTGATGCAATACTTTTCCATGCACTTTATCAGTACTTTTGGGTGAGGGGTAGTTTTTCAATGATGAGGGATGCTTCTGCAAAATTAATTTTGGGGACCTTGGAGAGCCTAATATGATACATCAAATTTTAAGGTATTATTTTTATGATAAATGTAATAATAAGATAAATATAATATAATAATATATATAATATAATAATATAATATAATAATAATATAATAATATAATAATATATAATATAATAATATAATAATAATAAGATAAAATATCTATTCTTAGGGTAGTTTTTTCTTGATGGGTGTTGTTTTCGAAAAATTGCGCTTGAGGTCATGCAAGAGCCTTGAATGAGCCTTTAATTCCGATGTATCCACTTTTATTATTAGTGCATATTTAGTGCAATTATCAGCACTTTTGTGTAAGGGGTAGTTTTTTTGTGTTAAGGGATGGTTCTGGAATATTGATTTTTGTGGCTTTGGAGAGCCTTCAATTCTTATATACTCACTTTTACTACTAGTGGATATTTATTTTTAAGGGTATTTTTTTCGTGATAGGGGTTGTTTTTTAAAATCTACTCCGGAGGTCACGCAAGAGCCTTAAATGAGCCTACAATTCCGATGCATCCACTTTTATTATTAGTGGATATTTAGTGCAATTATCAGCACTTTTGTGTAAGGGGTAGTTTTTTTATGTTAAGAGATGGTTTTGGAATATTGGTTTAGTGACGTTGAATAGCCTAGAAGGAGCCTTCAATTCTTATGTACTCACTTTTACTATTAGTGGATATTTATTTTTTAGGTTAATTTTTTTCGTGAAATGGGTTGTTTTTGAAAATCTGCTCCGGAGGTCCTGCAAGAGCCTTAAATGAGCCTACAATTCCTGGGAGAAGAATAAAATAGATATAAGCAATATTTCTGCCATGGTACAGCTAGCATGACATAAAGCTGAGAGTACCTTGCGTATTAAAAAGAATGCAGAGCCAAAAATTTGGCTTTTGACTTTTAAATGAGCCTTCAATGAGCCCTTAATTATGGCAAAGGTCTTTCGTTTTTTGTACAAAGTGGTATTTCCAGGTTTAGACGCATGGAAAAAAACGGTGCGCGCAGTAATGCTTGCGGAGTACACCGTACCTATCACTGCGAGTGGAGTAACTATGGCTGCGCTGCGTACTACGGTCACGCGCCGGAACGGTTAAGGTTCGCCCGCGATGGTTCATGCGAGCGCAGCAACAGCTTATGCCTCCCTCTCACTCGCAAGTTCTGCGCGACGGCAGCGGACTTGGCAGTAACGGTCGCGGTTAACTCCTCTCCGTGTACTTTACTCGCACTTTCGATTCTTTTCCTCACCTGCAAATCGTTTCCCCCTCCTGACTCAAACCAAAAACCTAGGTAACAGAACTCCTCCACAATTTCCACTGTTTGTCCGTTCATCTTCCAAACGTAACCTATTTTGGTCTTTTTATTTCTGAAGCACATCACCTTGGTCTTCCCTACGTTCACCGTCAGTTCTTTTGTTCCCACGTACTCTTCGAAAATTCTTATCATTAGGTTCATCCCCTTAATTTTAGGAAATTTTATAATTCGATGAATTTGGATATTGGAAATTTAAACATTTGTCCATTTATAATTCGGTCCCATATTATTTTCGGCAATTACTTCCTCATAGAGGAAGCTTTGTAGTGGTGTCAAAATCCAGTTTCCAAAAAACGGGTTTTCTGAATATATTGCAAGGGGAATATATATAATTTGACGTCCTAAAAAATTTTCCGGTAGTTTGCATGTGTGAGTGTGTGAGAAATGGATCCCTATTACACGAATTGACGAATTTATTGACGAATAAATTGAAAATAACTAATTTTATGTGCCCTAACTTTCAAGTTTCCGAAATCCGAATTCCAAGATTTATAAAATTTCAGAATTGTACAAATACGAAATTATTAAATACCCCAAAAATTCTTCAATTCACAAAATACAAATTTGGTGAATTAAAAAATTGTCCGATAAAAAGTGAACTCGATTTCATTGATTTATTTTGTTTAGATTTGAATCTAAAATTGTAATTAAGGAATTACTTATTAGAAATATTTACTAATTAATTTACCTAATTATTATTTGTTAATTGTACATTTTTAGAATTTTATAATTCAATGAAATTGAATTTTATAATTAAAAAAATTCTGACATTTACAATTCGGTATTTTTACTTCTCATCAATTTATGTATTGGGTATTCATTTTTTCGGTTTTTTTGGTTGGTCCCTATATCCATTTTGTTACAAAAGTCCAAATTTTAACAGATGTTCGTAATATATCTAAATTATTATTTAAAGCTTTTTAAGAAGGAAGAATAATATCGGGATTTTAAACAATTTGGAATTTTATAGAACAATAGGAATAATTTTGGATAAGGTATGAAGGCACAGTTACTAAATATGTACATTTTAAGGACTTATACAACAACGAATCAGTTTTCAGTAATTTAAATAAACTCTTTGATTATTGTCCTAATTATATTTTCCCTAATTTTTGAAAGAAAAGTAGATTATTAAAAATACGGATTTGAAAATCTACGACTTGGCACCACGAAAATAAGCAGCTTTCACAGCGCCTCTACAGGTATGTGCCCGTAACACTGGAATGATAGCTACCCAGCAAAAAAGAATGTATTGATGCGAATTGAATTGAAAAGAGTAAAGACTAAGACACCCTGCGAATCCCGCTTTGCGACAATGACGCATTGGACCTATGTGTCAATGCATGTAAATTCGTGAAGACGGTATTTCAATTTTGAATCTTTCTATACGTACGAATTCGTACGTATAGAAAGATTCAAAATTGAAATACAGTGCGAAAGTCTAAAGTCAGCGAAAACACTTCACTGCGTCAGCACGCAAACGCTTCAACATTGGTCAATGCGTCTAAATTCGTGACAGTAAAATACACACCTGAATTCGCCCCAATGCGTCGCGGCGAATTTCAGCAAGTGTTGATTTATACAATTCAATCCGTAACAGGAAAACCAACGTGCAGGGCACATAGGATTTATTGTAAATGTTTAGTAAATTGTCTCGTAGTTCAGTGGCGGGTACTCTGGACTGATACACGAGGGATCGCTGTTTCAAGTCTGGACGCATGCACTTTTTACAAATTTTTTTTTCTGATTGACCTCGACCACGCATTCATACGAATTCACACTCATTTAATTCGTGCTGTCTCCATACATCTAAATGCGTCTCAATGCGTTCGAACGAATCAGAAAACGGGATTCACGCGCATTACAAACATGTTAATTCGCCCCAAACCGTATCAATTCTTTCTTTTTTGCTGGGTATATATATTATCAAAGATATTATATATATACATATATATGCAACGACCACAAACTTGCCTGGAGCGCCAACTACTGGTATGTGGCCCTACTAATCCCTTGCCGCATCTAGGTACTAATATCTTTGCCTGAAGCTAGGTTATGTTAGCTCGAACTTCTACGCAGTACACAATAAATTGCGTCTTAAAGAGAAGTGTTTGTTTATTTAGTGAGTCATAGGTCTAAATTTAGTATCATTAATGAGTGTATGACGTCAGTCAGACCGGATGTAGAATGGACTTTGGACTTTTTTAGACTATTTCGTGTTTAGACATATCAATCATCGAATGACTCATTTTATGACTCATATCCTGTAGGCGGAGCGTATTGACCTACTTTGTTATTGGATAATCTGTAGGAAAATTCCATGACGCAAGCAATGTGAAATGGTTCTTGGCCGAGGAGAGGGAATAACCCGGTAAGAAGGCTTGCATTAAAAAGTCTTGGAAAATTTCATGTACCCAGTGGTAACGTAACAAATATTGAATACTTGTGGATCCCCTTTCTGTCCTCCCGTTTTGAATCTCCACAACAGTAGAAGTCATCTCTTAAATTGAAACCCTTTCTGTACCAAGCGGCGACGATATTTTTCTGAATAACTTTGGATACCGCGAAGCAACCAAGAAATATAAAAATGTCAATCTTTTTTTCGAATTTTCTGTTTTTCGAATAATAATGAGCTCAAAAGCTTTTTAAAACATAGCATCGGTCATTTTACGATGTCAGGATTAATTTCCACACAGATGGCTGTGGTGAAAAATAATTTTTTACATTTTTTATCATCATTTTATATTTTTGTAATTGAAAATATTTGAGCAAAGCCAATATTTTACGATAAAGAGATGTATTCTTGTGAATAACCCTACTAGATTTTATAAATTTTTTGCTTTTGGAGCGCGTTTCAATGCTTCAAATGAAAATTGTGTTCTTAGTTTATTTGAGGTTAGGTTTGGTAGCTCCGATCGGCTTTGAAATCTTATTATTTTCGCCGCCTAATGAGGGTTAAAAAACGAAGGACAGAAAAGGCATTCTTAGGGATTCAAAATTTCTAATACTTTTTAATGCAAGGCTTCTTACCGGGAAGTCTCCTCCCATTTGTAGGTTATAAAAAATCACGAACAGCCAAAAAAGAGCAGATTCTTCATCTCGACAACCGCCGAAAACAACTTTAAACCTGCGACTCTCAGTTCTGTGAATCAAATTAAATCAATGATTCAACTAATTACAAGCTTGTAAAGCGACGCGTTTCGCGATTAATTATTGCACTTGTGTGCATCAACCAAAACTGTGAACAATAAATTAAAACAAAAATATTGATTAAATCTAGTGATTCAGTGAACATAAACAATGCTGTTTTTATTTAAACTTGACCTAGTTTAGCGGCAGTGAATAAAAAAAAATTGGAAAAAAAATGAATCAACAGATGGCTACAACGAAATGAAATTCGACTGCAGATCCTGGGTCATTTTAAATGATCAGAAGCTGAAATACAAATATAAAATAACGTGCAAGTACAAAAACTGGAAAGGAAGATTCAAGTATGAGAAACTTCATATCACAAAGCCTAAATAGGTTGCAAGCTGTTAGTTACATAAAATAGTTACACAAAATGCAGTACTCTCTCTTTATCCTGAAGTTAGGTTATGTTAGCTCAAACATCTATGCAGTACACAATAAATTGCGTCTTAAACAGAAGTGTTTGTTTATGTAGTGAGTCATAGGTCTAAATTTAGTATCATTAATGAGTGTATGGCGCCAGTCAGACCGGATGTAGAATGGACTTTGGACATGTTTGGACTATTTCGTGTTTAGACATGTCAATCATCAAATGACTCATTTTATGACTCATATCCTGTAGGCGGAGCAAATAGACCTACTTTCTTATTGGTTAATCTGTAGGAAAATTCCATGACGTAAGCAATGTGATTGGTTCATGGCCGAGGAGAGGGAATAAATCTCCTACCATTTGTAGGTTATGAAAAAGCACGCACAACGAAAAAAGGGCAGATTCTGTACTTCGAAAACCGTTGAAACAACTTTAAACCTGCGACTCTCAGTTTTGTAATTTTGCTCTTATGAAAATTGTGATTCAACGTAAATCAAAGACTCAAATAATTACAAGCTTGTAACGCGACGCGCTTTGCGATTAATTATTGTACTCATGTGCATCAACCAAAACTGTGAACAATAAATTAAAACAAAACTATTGAATAAATCTAGTGATTCAGTGAACATGAACAATAGTGTTTTTATTTAAAGTTGACCTAGTTTAGCGGCAGTGGTTTCCACCACTCAACGGCAGCACCCAGCTAACCTGTTACCATCCTGAAAGGTTCCTGAATGATCACATGTTATCAGAGGAATTGTTACTTGTATGTCAGTGTCCTAGCAGGTAACGGCATAATCGCCGTAGTTTACTAGGGAGGCTTGTTTGCAACCGTTCCCTGTCAGACTAGTAACATGGTGGTAACAGCCGGCAGCGATCTTACGGGACGAAATACTTCGTGCGCATGCGCAAGGAATAGGCATTCATTGGCTCTGTGATTTCCCGCACAATTTAAAAGTGCAAACTTAAATAGCTTTTACGTTGATTTTGGAATATTTTGTTTATATTTTTGTATAATTTAAACATAATAATAATTATACTTATTTTGTATAAAAAGAATATATTACAATATCAATATTTTACTTAGTTATTTAATTTTCATTTATACATATACATTTTGGGTCTAACCTCTAATGTAATTTCTTTTTCGTAAGGGTTCAGCTGATAAATATCTGTTTTTTTATAATAGATATGTTCACATATTATTTCACTTTTCTGGAACTTATTTATCGTTTAATTATGTCCCTTTCCAACATTTTTGCAAAAAGTATTCATAATTCTACTTCCGAAACGATATATATTTTGAGGTTAAGCTGTCATTGCACGTTGCTTTTCCAAACATCACTTTGTTACAAGCATGTGATTACAATGGCGGGATAATGTTACCTGCTTCGCTTGTAATTTGTTACTATTTTGAGTGGGAATTATATTGTCACTGGGTGACCAGCAGGGAAGTCACCAGTGACTGGTTTTCTGAATCTTGTTACAATTATGTGACTATTCGGACTAGTAACTGTGTTAGCTGGGCATTCCGAACTCTCCTTCAACGAATCAACAGATGGCTACAACAGAATAAAATTCGACTGCAGATCCTGGGGGTTGTTATTCACTTGTCCGAAATTTAATTTTCCCTAAAACTCATTTTGCCGAAAAAATCACTGGATTACTAGCCGCCTTTGAAACAATTGATGGATGGGCTTCTGCTTGCCCATTTAAAATTGGCAAGCAGAAGCCTATCTATCAATTGTTTCGAAGGCGGCTAGTAATATAGTTATTTTTTCGGCAAAATGAGTTTTAGTCAGAAGTGGGATGCTGCACCGCAAACTAGGTCATTGATATTTAACTTTGAGTGTACGCATCTGACCAAACTCTGACTGTTCTACTAGTGCTTCGTAGTGCGCGGATTTAAATTATCGCTCAAGACTGAATTATCGACAGAGTAGAGCGGTAATGTTCTAAATTTGAAAACTCTTCGTGAAGTGAAGTGCAAAGACAAATACTAAAGAAAAACTGACTTTATAAATGAACAGTGACATTTAATATAAACAATAACACTGAAATGTCGGACCCAAATCCTTTACTGATGACTCTGGTTGAACTCTTTTCGGATCCTGATTTCGAACCTCTACAATTGTGTCGCATCAATAGCGATGGTGAAGGCTGGCTTTGCATTGAGGTGTATCTTCGAGAAGGCTTTTATAAATTCTGCGTTGCTCCAGAGAATCTACCCATCAGTTTTCTGCAATCACAGTAGACTTTAAAAGTGCTCACAATAAATTTTGAGAAAAGCCGTGACCATCTATCAGGGTTTTGCGTGGTTTTGCTCCCGGTAGCTAGGGTGTTGCCAATTGCACCGAGGTCGTAGTCGGTTGAGGAAGATTCCACGAATCAATTCCTTCTGTCAACTGCGAGCTTGAAGGATTTTGTACGCACAATTACAAAATCCCAAGATCATCGAAGGAAGAGTACCAGAACGAGATGACTGGCCCAGAATGGAAGAGGCTTACAGCAACGTTGGACCGGCCCGGTACGGAAGAGGGTTACGGCATCGAGGGACATAGAAAGGACTAGAAGGACCAGAAGGACTCTATGGGATAAAGGAGGACGTCATCATCTTCAAGGACCTACCTCGTATTCCAGGAACTTCAGACTTCGCTGAAGCAGACTTCTGTGGAATAAGTGTCATAATAAAAGTGAATAAGTTTTAAGTTCACTGAGTGGCCAGAACCAACGTCAAATTGTAAGTCAAACATTTTTTGTATAGAAAGTAGACTATTTAGCGATTTTCTAGCGAATAGGTTGAATATTAGAATTTTGAGATCATTAGTGAACCAAAATGCCAGCTTCGCGTAAAAATAATCGGGTTACCCCCAGATCAACCAATAACTCTTCCCCGAACAAAACGGGTTCAAAACGTGTCACCAGAAAAAAAAAAAACAAATTCGTCCATTCCGATTGAATCAACGCCTCGTAATAAAAACACAGTGAATGAATCCGGTAGTAGTGTTGAATCTATTTTCTCAAGTTCTGAACGTAACGATGGGACCCTTGATGATTTGCCGAGACGCGAAGTAGTTAAACGAACGACCCTATTTTTAACAAAAGAAACTGATGAGATTCCTAATAAACGACTGAAAGTAAGTGAAGGAATAAAAATCGCTCGAGATATAATTCCTGAATTTGATAGAACTAACTTGTCGGTCACTATTTTTGTTGAGCACTGTAGGACTGCGGCAACTTTCATAGATGCTCACGAAATGAGTTATCTCGTGATGTTAATTAACACACGAATTAAGGGAACAGCTCGTAAACATATACAAGATAAAGTGGGTCTCGGGTTGGAAGAATTGTTAAAAATACTTCAAAGAATATACTCGCCAAAATCAGACATAAGCCAATTGTCACAAGAGTTAGCCGCGATAAAAAGAACAAAAGACGAAAGTGTTGTCGATTATGGAGCGCGTGTCACAGAAATTTTAAATAAAATCGTCATAAAAGTGATGGATAAAAATCCTGGTGAGACAGGTGAAGAACGTTGTAAAAAATACCGGGAAAATGCCATATGTAATTTTATGCGCGGTTTAGACAGAAATACTCTGACGTTTATTCGCGAAAAGGCCCCTCCTACTTTAGAAATAGCTATAGAACTAGCTTCCGAAGCCGATCTAGAAAACAAAAGCTGGGGTTTGGTTCACAATGAGAAACTAGAAGCGACTACATCTTCTTTCGATAGAAGAGATGATAGAAGAGATTATAGAAGGGATGATATTAGGCAAGGGCCTAGAAGATACGTAGCTCATTTAAAAACTGATGATAGTAACGATAAAAGTCAGGCTCATTATTTAAGTTCTATTCAGTGTTATAAATGTCAGGAATACGGACATCGTCAGCGAGACTGTCCTAAGAGAGCCGGAAAATCAAATGTAAAGGATAGAGAGAGTAGAAAATGTAGCTATTGTGGAAGAATCGGTCATGAGTTTAATTATTGCTAATTAAAGAAAAGGCATGAAACTGAAATTTCCCGAGCTAAGCAGGGTTTAACCAACTATTTAAACGAGAAAATGGGCTAACAGAAAGAGGATGTTGCGACCCAAAATCAGAAAAAGCCCCTATAAGAGTTGTTCTAAATATTCACACTTCAGAAGAACCAGTCCCAGTAGTAAATTTCAAAAATTCATCTCTTAAAAATGGTGAGATTCGAGCTTTAGTGAATACTGGTTCAAGTGTAAATTTGATCAAAATAAATACCTTAGATCTGCGAATAAGCATGAATCCAAAAATCATTTACAATTTTGTAGGAATTGGCCCTGGTATGATTCCAACAGAAGGCGAAATAAAAATATTAGTAAAAGGAATCTTTACACATTTTCAGGTGGTATCTAAAGATTTTCCTACTTAACAAGATGGGCTCTTAGGCGTTACTTTTTTGAGGCAACATGGGGCGATTTTGAATTTTATAGCCGATTGCATGCATTTGGGAGACGAAGGTCTTCCATTCGTTACGTACACAAATGTAAAGTTACCTGCTCGAACCAAAAGATTAGCAACATTGCCCATAAAAGCTAAAAATTTAAGAGAAGGTTATATTAGGAAAATTTAATGCGGACCAGACGTATTTGCTGGCGAGGCTTTGGTGTCAAATATCGCTAATTCAGTTAAAATGTTTGTAATAAATATGTCAGATAAAGATGTAGATTTAATAGTACCACTTCTTGAGCTGGAGGAGTGTGAAGTACATTCTCCTTCAATTCACGATTTAAAGTCATCTGAAGATTCTCAAGGAGAAGAAAAATTTAAAGCAGATAGGTTCACAAAACTTATAGAAAATCTTGATTTCCGTGATTTAAATGACGAAGAGAAAAGTAGTCTGTTAGGAATATTCAATGAATTTCCTTATCAGTTTTTCTTACCTGGGGATAAGTTAGGAACGATCAACACGGTAACCCACAAAATATATACAACAAGTGAACAGCCAGTTAATATAAAGCAATATCGAAATCCCCCTATTCATAAAGAGGTAATTCGATGCGAAGCTCAAAGGTTATTGCAAGATGAAATAGTTCAACCTTCAAGTTCCCCTTACATTTCTCCTGCATTAGTCGTGCCTGAACCACCTGATGCACAAGGTAATAAGCGATGGCGGATGGTCATTGATTACCGTGCCCTAAATGAGCGAACTGTTCAAGATGCTTATCCCATACCGAATATTACAGACATACAAGATCAGCTTGGGGGACTTGCATGTTGGTGGCGGAAGTGAGAACGTGTTTCGTGACAGGTGGTGAGAGGATTTTACTGAATTTGTGTGAAAGGTGTGAGTGGAGTGTGAGGGTGGAAGCCGAGGAGGTGAGTAGAGTTGTGTGGGGTGGATTGGGGAGATAAAAAGTGGTTTTTGACGAGGGAGTGAGGTGGGATTAAGGTAGATAGTGAAAGTGAGGTTAGGTTGGCAAGCAGTCGGAGGAGCTTGCGGTCGGGAGTCTTGGGCATTTGGGGGCTCAGGGGTGGTTATAGCAGAGTTAGGGGATGTAAAGGGAGAGAAAGGGGTGTCTGTAGGGGTCGTAAGTTATAGAAAAGGAAAAAAACAAGGGAAGTAAAGGGAAAATTTGGCGGCGAAGCTGAAGAGACATCTGTCCGCCGCGGTGGGTATTGCATGGAGAATTCCCAGTTACCGGCGGCAGAGCGGAAGGTAAGCAGTGAGAGTGCTGTCAGTGCTGCTAGTGAAGTTGACGGGGAGGAAATTTTCCACGTGCCACGACGGACAACAAGGCGTGGCTCGGGGTCGAGTAGCGCGTCTGGGAGAGGGGGAAGGCGGAACGAAGGAAGCGAGAAGGTAAGGGAGAGAGAGTCGAGCACAAGTGACGGGGAGGATCTCTTGAAGAGGAAGAGAGACAGCCGAGAGAGTCCGGACAAAAGCGAATTGGAGAGTCCATTCAAAAAAAGCGTGAGAGCACGTAGGTCACCCCCCCCCCCCCCCCAAATGGAGGGATTGTCAGAGAAGGAGGCTATCGGGATGCTGGTAGGCTAGATCAGGGAGCTAAGGAAGGACGTGAAGGGGACTAGAGAGCAGGTGGAAGGTATGAGGGAAGAAATGAGAATTAGAGATGAGAAATGGGAAAAGGAGATGAAAGAGATGAGGGAGAGAGTAGAGGGGTTAGAGAGGGAAAGGAAAGAGAAGGAAGTTAAAATAAAGCAGATGGGAGAGGAGATCAGGCTGTGGCAGGAAAGGACGGAAAAGAGACTTGAGAAGGTGGAGGGCAGGACGGAAATGGAAGTAGGTGACGGAGGTGGGGGAAGTGAGATTAAAGGTATTTGGGAAAGGGTAGAGAATATGATAAAAGATAAAGTAGGAGAGCGTAGGAATGAAAAGGAGGAGAGGGCGGATAGGGAACGGATAAGGGCAATGGAGTTGAGAATGGAGAGAAAAGAGAAGGCAGACAGGAGAAATAATATTGTGATAAGAGGGTTGAAGTTAAAGAGTGGAGAAGAAAGGGATGGCGTGGAAGAGCTGCTACAGAGCATAGGGTGGGTTAAAGGCAGGGTAGGGAAAATTAAGTTGGAGGGGAGGAAAGAGAAGGAAGTGGCGGTTGTGGAGTTGGAGAGCTGGGAAGAAAAGCTGGGGGTAATGCGGAATAAGAGTAGGATACAGGATGCGGGAGTCTTCATAGATCACGATTTGACGAGAAAGGAAAGGGATGTACAGAGAATGCTTTATGACAGGGCGAGGAGGGAGAGGAGAGAAGGGAGATCGGCGAAGGTAGGATATAGAAAAATAAGAGTGGACGGGAAGATGTGGGTGTGGGATGAGGAGAGAGAGGTGTTGAAGGAAGTGCAGGGGGATTTGTTTCGTAGGAAGTACGGGGGTGGGGGTAACGCAGGGTAGAGGAGTAGTGAAGGTGCTGTACTGGAACGTAGCAGGGGTAAAGAAGAAGGACGAGGAGTTCTGGCGGTATATCCAGGAATTTGATGTTGTTGGACTGGTAGAGACGTGGGTAGAAAGAAAGGAATGGGATAGAATAGAGCCAAAGCTACCAAGGGGGTATCAGGGTGTCTAGTGATCAGGCAATTTGAAATTCCCGGGTTTTTCCCGGTTTTTTCCCGGTCAAATATTTTTCCCCCGACCAAGTTTTAGATGTCTTGTGATTTTTTGAAGTCCATGTGTACATAGAAATAGGAATTTCATCGTAATATACGTAGAAAAAATCTGCCCGCTGCTCGAGTACACAATTTGAATGTTCGGTTTTTTGAAGAAAACTCAAAAAGTTGTTATGATAATCTTGTAGGTACATAGAATTTTCAACTCTTAAAAAAATGGTCTCAAAAAGTTTGAAAATGCTGTAACTTTTTGAATTTTGATCCAAAATAGCTGACTGACGAACTTGTCTTTTTCTTTTAGGTCTTAAAAAAGTGTGTACAGACTGCATACAGACTACAGAATACAGACAGACTACAGATAACAGACTACAGACAGATTGCAGACTACAGACAGGTTTACAGACAGATTTTACCTTCGTAAAAATCGTTTTTTTCTGACTTAGTGGGTCTCAAAACTTGGAGATTTGATGAAACCCAACTAAGACAAATTTTACATAAAACCAATACCTTCTCATTAGGATGAGAATGTCAAAAATTACATAAATAGGTACTTAGGATAAGCATAAGAAGGAACCTTGCGACTGAAGATAAAGTGGAAATGGAATAAAAATAAAATTAAGTAGAAAAAAGTCGATTTTTCGATCAAATACAAAAAATTCCCGGTCATAAGCAAAATTCCCGGGGTTTTCCCGGTTTTTTCACGGTCCAATAAAATTCCAGGGTTTTTCCCGGTTTCCCGGTCCGCTAGACACCCTGGGTATAGGTGGAGACTTCAGGAGGCGGTCAGAGTGAAGAAGAAAGGAAGGGCCAGTGGGGGAATTATAACCGGGGTTAGAGCTGGATTAGAGGAAAAAGTTCATGGAGAGGAAGAGGGGGAGGGAGTGCAAATGAGGGAAATAAAAATAGGAGGGATAAAGTGTAAGTTTATGACAGTGTACAACAAGGATGGGATGGAAAGAATTAAAGAAAGAGTGGAAGACCTGCTGGGCGAAAGAGAAGAGGATATGGTGGTACTGGGTGGGGACTTTAATGGGAGAATGGGGAGCGAAGGGGGACTTTACAGGGAAGGGGAGAGCTTCGAGAGGAAATCGAAGGATAATGTAATAAATAAGGAGGGGGAGATTCTAAGGGACTGGATGGAGGATAGAGGGTGGGCAGTGGCGAATGGTATAGCAAATGGGGACGAAGAGGGAGAATACACATATGTAAGTAAGGTGGGGGTATCGGTGATAGATTATGTGGTCATGAATATGCAAGGATGGGAGGAGACGGAAAAATTCGCAGTAGAGGGGAGGGTGGAATCAGACCATCAGCCATTGAGTCTGTGGATAAGAGGTGAGGGTGGCGGAAGACAAGGCAGGGAAGAAGTCTCGATAGGGGAGAGGGTGACCTGGACGAGGGAGGCGGTGGAAAAGTATCAAGAGGAGCTAAGAAAGGTACGCTTTGGAGGGGAGTCGGTGGAAGAGATATGGGAGGATCTGAAAGAGAAGGTGAAAAGTTGTGTGCAAAAGAAGGTATTTAGAAAGAAGAAGAAAGGAATGGTGAAGCCGTGGTGGGATAGGGAATGTAAAAAGATGAAGAGGAAGGTGAAGAGGAAGTACAAGAAGTGGAAAGAGGGTAATGCGAGAAGGGAGGAGTACGTAGAAATGAGGAAGGGGTTTAGATTGGTGTGTAAGAAGAAAGAACAGGAAAAGGAGAAAGATCTGGAAGAGGAGTTAGCAAATGTTAAGACAGAAGGGGACGTCTGGAAGATAATAAATCGGTTTAGGAAGCGTAGGGTGGGGGTTAGCGAGAAGATAGGGAGTGAGGAGTGGAGAGAGTTTTTCAAAGAATCATTCCAGGGCTCGGATTCAAGGAAGAAGGATGGGGGAAGTAGAAGAACGGGGGAGGCAGAGATGGAGGAGTTGAATGACGAAGAGATAGAGAAGCAGATAAGGAAGTTGAAAAGGTCAAAAGCAGCAGGACTGGATGGGGTAGAGAACGACGCATGGCTGTTTAGTACACAAGAGGTTAGGGAGAGGCTGAAGGAGGTAGTGAAGAAAGTATGGAGGGGCGAGGGATTCCCAGGAGGGTGGAGAGAAGGGCTAATAGTGCCACTGTATAAGAAAGGGGATAGAGATAGGCAGGAAAATTATAGAGGGATTACTCTAATGAATACGGCGTATAAGGTATACGCGATGGTAGTGGCAGAGAGACTGCGGAAGGATGTCGAGGGGAAAGGAATATTGCCGGAGACGCAGGCGGGATTTAGGGCGGGTAGGAGTACTATTGACAATATCTACGTGATGCAGCACGTGGTGGATAGAGAATTGGCGAAGAAGGGGACGAGAGTGTACGCGTTTTTTGTGGATCTCAAAGCCGCGTTTCCATCGGTGGATAGGGGGAGGTTGTGGGAGGCAATGGAGGATAGGGCAGTAGAGAGAGGCCTAATTGAAAGGGTAAGGGAGATATATGAAGAGACCAAATACAAGGTAAGAGGAGGGGAGGGGATTTAGGAGGGATTCTGGATGGATAGGGGTCTAAGGCAAGGGTGTCCACTTAGCCCAACGCTTTTTGCGATTTTAATTGCGGATATGGAAAGTAAGCTGGAGGCCGGGGTGGTAGGAGGAGTAAGGATAGGAGGGGTTAGAATTTGGTCACTAGCGTATGCAGATGACATAGTGTTGCTGGCAACCAGAGAGGAGGCCTTAAAGGAGATGATGAAGAGGTTGAGAAGATACCTGGATGAAAAGGGGTTAGAGCTGAATGCGGAAAATACCAAGGTTATGGTGTTCAGAAAAGGAGGGGGAAGGGATAAGGGAAGGGAGTGGAAGTGGAAGGGAAAGGAGGTACAGGAGGTGAAAGAGTTTGTGTACCTGGGCTTCGTGTTTCGAAGGAATGGGGGAGTGGATGGTCACATAAACGAGAGAGTGAGGAGGGCAAATGTGGTGATGAGGCAGGTGTGGGGGTTGGGAATGAAGTTATTCGCAGATGACTTTGGAAGGAGAATGAAATTGTTTGATTCACTAGTGATGAGTGTGCTATTGTATGGGGTAGAGGTGTGGGGGTGGAAGGAAAGTGAAGAGGTAAATAGAACGCAGGAGAGGTATGTAAAGTGGACCCTGGGGTTGGCAAGGAACACGCCTAATTATATTGTCAGGAGGGAGACGGGGAGAACGAGTGTAGGAATTCTAGCAGGGAGCCGGGCGTGTAAATATGAGGAGAAATTTTTGGAAGAGGGGGGAAGTAGGCTGGTTAGGGAGTGTTGGTGGGAGAAGGAGAACAGGGGAGGGGGTGGGAAGATGGAGGCGGAGAGGGAACGGTATTTTAGAATGAATGGATTGCAGATGGATGAAGTGAGAAGGATGCACGAGGAAGGAAGGAAGGTTTATGAATTGGTTAAGCAAAACAGCATGGAGAGAGAGAAGTCAGAAGGGGAAGAGAGAATAAGAGAGTCAAGATTTAACGGGAACTATTTGTGGATTATGCCAAGGGCAAGAGCGCAATATTTGTGTGTGAAAGGAGAGAAAGGAAGTCAGGAACTTATAGCGAGGATGAGGTGTGGTTGTATGGAGGGTTTCAATAGGTTTTGGCTCTCTCGAGAGAAGAGGATGTGTGAACTGTGCGGAAAGGGGGATGCAAGAGTGGAGCACTGGCTGGAGGAGTGCGGGGAGGTGGAAAGAAGTGAGATAAGCATGGAGGCATTGTTGCATGAAAAGGGGGAAAAAAGGGCAGTAGCATGGGTGAAGGGAGTGGTGGGTAAGATGGAGATGAAGAGAAGGAAGGAGGAAGAGGAGTGGAGAAGGAAAGATTGTAAATAGGAGAGAAAGTAGATA
>CAKNXH010054251.1:0-13675 GCA_932178445.1 Andricus quercusramuli
GCCTCGCTTCGCCTCGCTTCGCCTCGCTTCGCCTCGCTTCGCCTCGCCTCGCCTCGCCTCGCTCGCATGTCCCTACTTTTTCGCATTGCCTCGCTTGCCAACCTCTGTTTTCGCAGATAATACCTATTGCTTATCTACTATTTACAATATTTACATCTTACTTATATCTACTTTCTCTCCTATTTACAATCTTTCCTTCTCCACTCCTCTTCCTCCTTCCTTCTCCTCATCTCCATCTTACCCACCACTCCCTTCACCCATCCGCAATTAAAATCGCAAAAAGCGTTGGGCTAAGTGGACACCCTTGCCTTAGACCCCTATCCTTCCAGAATCCCTCGGAAATCCCCTCCCCTCCTCTTACCTTGTCTTTGGTCTCTTCATATATCTCCCTTACCCTTTCAATTAGGCCTCTCTCTACTCCCCTATCCTCCATTGCCTCCCACAACCTCCCCCTATCCACCGATGGAAACGCGGCTTTGAGATCCACAAAAAACGCGTACACTCTCGTCCCCTTCTTCGCTAATTCTCTATCCACCACGTGCTGCATCACTTAGATATTGTCGGTAGTACTCCTACCCGCCCTAAATCCCGCCTGCGTCTCCGGCAATATTCCTTTCCCCTCGACATCCTTCCGCAGTCTCTCTGCCACCACCATCGCGTATGCCTTATACGCCGTATTCATTAGCGTAATCCCTCTATAATTTTCCTGCCTATCTCTATCCCCTTTCTTATACAGTGGCACTATTAGCCCTTCTCTCCACCCTCCTGGGAATCCCTCGCCCCTCCATACTTTCTTCACTACCTCCTTCAGCCTCTCCCTAACCTCTTGTGTACTAAACAGCCATGCTTCGATCTCTACCCCATCCAGCCCTGCTGCTTTTGACCTTTTCAACTTCCTTATCTGCTTCTCTATCTCCTCATCCTTCAACTCCTCCATCTCTTCCTCCCCCGTTCTTCTACTTCCCCCATCCTTCCTCCTTGAATCCGAGCCCTGGAATGATTCTTTGAAAAACTCTCTCCACTCCTCACTCCCTATCTTCTCGCTAACCCCCACCCTACGCTTCCTAAACCTATTTATTATCTTCCAGACGTCCCCTTCTGTCTTAACATTTGCTAACTCCTCTTCCAGATCTTTCTCCTTTTCCTGTTCTTTCTTCTTACACACCAATCTAAACCCCTTCCTCATTTCTACGTACTCCTCCCTTCTCGCATTACCCTCTTTCCACTTCTTGTACTTCCTCTTCACCTTCCTCCTCATCTTTTTACATTCCCTATCCCAACACGGCTTCACCATTCCCTTCTTCTTCTTTCTAAATACCTTCTTTTGCACACAACCTTTCACCTTCTCTTTCAGATCCTCCCATATCTCTTCCACCGACTGCCCTCCAAAGCGTACCTTTCCTAGCTCCTCTTGATACTTCTCCACCGCCTCCCTGGTCCAGGTCACCCTCTCCCCTATTGAGACTTCTTCCCTGCCTTGTCTTTCGCCACCCTCACCTCTTATCCACAGACTCAATGGCTGATGGTCGGATTCCACCCTCCCCTCTACTGCGAATTTTTCAGTGTCCTCCCATCCTTGCATATTCATGACCACATAATCTATCACTGATACCCCCACCTTACTTACATATGTGTATTCTCCCTCTCCGTCCCCATTTGCCATACCATTCGCCGCTGCCCACCCTCTATCCTCCATCCAGTCCCCTAGAATCTCCCCCTCCTTATTTATTACATTATCCTTCGATTTCCTCTCGAAGCTCTCCCCTTCCCTGTAAATTCCCCCTTCGCTCCCCATTCTCGCATTAAAGCCCCACCCAGTACCACCATACCCTCTTCTCTTTCGCCCAGCAGGTCTTCCACTCTTTCTTTAATTCTTTTCATCCCATCCTTGTTGTACACTGTCACAAACTTACACTTCATCCCTCCTATTTTTATTTCCCTCATTTTCACTCCCTCCCCCTCTTCCTCTCCATGAACTTTTTCCTCTAATCCATCTCTAACCCCGGTTATAATTCCCCCACTGGCCCTTCCTTTCTTCTTCACTCTGACCGCCTCCTGAAGTCTCCACCTATACCCCCTTGGTAGCTTTGGCTCTATTCTATCCCATTCCTTTCTTTCTACCCACGTCTCTACCAGTCCAACAACATCAAATTCCTGGATATACCGCCAGAACTCCTCGTCCTTCTTCTTTTCCCTGCTACGTTCCAGTACAGCACCTTCACTACTTTTCTACCCTGCGTTACTTCCACCCCCCTACTTCCTATGAAACAAATCCCCCTGCACTTCCTTCAACACCTCTCTCTCCTCATCCCACACCCACATCTTCCCGTCTACTCTTATTTTTCTATATCCTACCTTCGCCGATCTGCCTTCTCTCTTCTCCCTCCTTGCCCTGTCATAAAGCATTCTCTGTACATCCCTTTCCTTTCTCGTCAAATCGTGATCTATGAAAACTCCCTCATCCTGTATCCTACTCTTATTCCGCATTACCCACAACTTTTCTTCCCAGCTCTCCAACTCCACAACCGCCACTTCCTTCTCTTTTCTCCCCTCCAACTTAATTTTCCCTACCCTGCCTTTAACCCACCCTATGCTCTGTAGCAGCTCTTTCACGCCCTCCCTTTCTTCTCCACTCTTTAACTTCAACCCTCTTATCACAATATTATTTCTCCTGTCTGCCTTCACTTTTCTCTCCATTCTCAACTCCATTGCCCTTATCCGTTCCCTATCCGCCCTCTCCTCCTTTTCATTCCTACGCTCTCCTACTTTATTTTTTATCATATTCTCTACCCTCTCCCAAATACCTTTAATCTCACTTCCCCCACCTCCGTCACCTACTTCCATTTCCGCCCTGCCCTCCACCTTCTCAAGTCTCTTTTCCGTCCTTTCCTGCCACAGCCTGATCTCCTCTCCCATCTGCTTTATTTTATCTTCCTTCTCTTTCCTTTCCCTCTCTAACCCCTCTACTCTCTCCCTCATCTCTTTCATCTCCTTTCCCCATTTCTCATCTCTAATTCTCATTTCTTCCCTCATACCTTCCACCTGCTCGACTCTCTCTCCCTTACCTTCTCGCTTCCTTTGTTCCGCCTTCCCCCTCTCCCAGACGCGCTACTCGACCCCGAGCCACGCCTTATTGTCCGTCGTGGCACGTGGAAAATTTAAGAGTTTTTGTCATGAATAACGTGATGAGAATGTTTTCGTTAAAGCAGGAGGACCATTCACAAAAGAGAATTCACAATCACCAAATTATAGTAGTTGACGATTTGACTTTCAATCCTAAAATGTTCAAAAAGCTATAAAAGTAACTAAAATGAAATAATAATCATTGAGAAAAATTTTTTTACTTTATTTTGCAATGTATGAATATGCGGAACCTGTTCAAGGTACATACATTATTGAAACGTGCATTTAACATAATAGAGTTTGACACAGTATAGAAAATGTAGCATTTTGAAAACGTCCTCATTGATCACGAAGCGCGACGTGAGCGATTAGAATGTATTCGCTAAAGCCGAAGGAGCTTTAACGAAAGCAGGGTGGCCATTTCAATCGAAGAAGAAAATTGCCAGAATTCTAGATTTGAAAAATTAAATTGATTGAAATAAAACAAAATAATTTTAATTTGAAGAAGCTTCAAATTAATAACTGTTCAATCCTTATTGATACGTTTAAAATTAAAACTTCCAATAACAAGCTCAATTTTCTTAAACGAAACAATTGAAATCGTAACGTTCAAAATTTCAATTCAGCGCCAGGATATTCAAACGACTAAAGGCTTTCTATTTCACACAATTAGGTTTGAAATTGTTTAAATTGAAATATTTGATTGAAAATTGCTTATTTCAAATGAACCCTTCAAATTTGCCTAATATTCAAAACATATTCTTTTTCTTATTTAAAAAATTTGATACTGAATGGGTTCAAAATGGAAGAATCAAGACCAAAACAGGATACGATTTGAAATTCAATAAAAGCATTTTATTATTGAACAGATGCAAAACATTGAAGTGATACTATCAGTAAGAGAAAACCCAATGGCAAAAAAACTATACCTCAAGTCTTCCAAATTGAACATTAAAATTCTTCAAATTGAAAATGTACCTTTAAAATTGAAAATTTTTCAGCAATAGACTTTGAAATCACGCATCGTAAACTGAATGATTTCTTAATTGAAGAAGAGGAAAAGTTATGGTATGTTATGCTACTGGATGATTTGTTAAATTCTCCTTAAAAAAATTAATGATTATTTCCTGTTTTTCCCCGGCCTTGACAAATTTCCGTTCAATTTCCTGTTTTTTCCTTGTGTTTCACTCACGATACACTCTAAAATTCTTCACGATAGAGATGTGGTTGGTTATTGCACATTCCGCGATTTCGTCTGGAGTCATTTCAGTAACCAAGCGGCTCACCATGCTTATTTTGGCCCGTCTTGACCGCGAATCAACAATTTTATATAAGCCACGGAAATAAAATTGGCCCTTCGATGTTTTCTCCAATATTGCACAGGCGTTGCCAGAAATTGTTGCTAATACAATTTGTTCATCGGTTGGCATCGGTGCAACGGCATTTTTTGTGGTTCTCAGATAAATTGGCTTATTGGGAGGAAAAGTGTATCTTCGAAGTATGAATATCCGGCTCTGATTCCTTTCGGGTATGAGTCGAATGAATTCAAGTTCATCGAATGAATATCCAAGTACGCGAGGAAAGGTCCTTTTGAGAGAAGGAGACCTGGACCTTTCACGAAGATGAGGGTCGACAGGAGGCGACTCAGTAGAAGTATCAGGTCTGGCAGGAGGAAGAGACCTGCCAGGAGAATGCCTGGCAAGAGAAGAAGAAGATTCACAACGGGGAATAGAAGGATTAGGGTCACCATCAGGCAAACACTTAGACTGTGAACTTAATGCTGTAACAATAAATAGATTATATTTTTTAAGGAACACATAGTATATTGGCATACAACGCTTTTTACTAGGAATCTTTATCATCATCGGAGATGGTATCAATTACACTCTGTGAATAATGAAAATCTACAGTATCGATTGAAGTTATATCCTCTAATACAGACAATTTTTTTTGTCATCACAGACTAGATGGAGATATAATTGAAAAATGTTGAAATCAAATTCATTCAGAAAAAAAGATCTCCTTTCACTCCGCTGGGATACGAACACCGGATCAACTGATTTCCGGTCAGGTTCTCTAACCAACTAAGCTACAGAGAGATCAGAGTAAGAATCGATTTTTCTTAAATACGCTTTATTTAGCAAGATATTACATACAAATCAATTTTTACTAGGAATCTGTATTATCATCAGAGATGGTAACGATCGATCCGGTGAGAAATCCTATCACATACTCTGTGAATAATGGAAATCTACTATACCGATCAAAGTTATATCCTCTGATACCGGAAAACTTTTTCGTCATCACAGACTAGATGGAAATATAACTTAAAATTTTTTTAATTTAATTTATTCAGAAGAAAGGATATCCTTTCACTCCGCTGGGTTACGAACATCAGATCAGCTGTGATGACGAAAAATTTTCCTGGATTAGAGGATACAACTTTGATCGGTATTGTAGATTTACATTATTCACAGAGTGTGTGATAGGATTTCTCATCGGATCGATCGTTACCATCTCCGATGATAATACAGATTCCTAGTAAAAATTGATTTGTATACGACATATTGCTTGATAGAGCGTATTAAAGTAAAATTGATTCTTACTCTGATCTCTCTGTAGCTCAGTTGGTTAGAGCACCTGACCGGAAATCTGTTGATCTGGTGTTCGTATCCCAGCGGAGTGAAAGGAGATCTTTTTTGCTGGATAAATTTAATACAGCAATTTGTGAGTAAGGCTGTAATCGAGACGCTGGAATGTGCTAGCCTACATAAACGTAGCATCTTCACTATCCAAAATCACAAAATAATGAAAATTTAATTCTCCCAGATTTTTGGGCTTTTATTGGCTCTTGAATTCCAAAAGAAAATTTTCGAAACAACTTTTAATTTTCCTTAAACTTAATGATTGTACGAGTTGAAGTCCAAAAAGCTCAGTTACTATTTTTGAGAAGCCCAAAAAACTGAGACTTTATGTACATTAAGTAATTTAAAAAAAGTTTTTTTTGCGGTCATATCTGTGTGGTGTTCCGAAGGTCCTTCTAAACGTTTCAATTTAAACAATTCATCTTTATGGTGAAAAATTAATCTTATTTGTAAGAGATTGAACAATTTTGTTAAAAAGCAAATTTGTTGTTCGAAAATTCAGTTGTTCTGATGAAAATGCATCTTTCTGGATTAAACATTCAACCAATTTGATCGAATAATTTATTTATCTCCTTCAAAGTTTAACCATATCGTCGAAAATCTTTTTTTTATTGAATTTTTTTTTTTCAATCGATAGTTAGTTCATTTTAGTTGAAAATTCATTCCTTGATTACAAATGGACTATTTTTATGAATATTCGATATTTTTGTGAAAAACTTATTTTTTTTCACAATGAAAATGTAAGTGCTCAATTTTGGCAGAAAAGTTGTCTTTTTATGATAGTTGAAAATTCAACTGCTTGTTTAAATATTCATCAATTATTTTAAAATTTATCTTTCTGGGTAGAAAATTATTCTTCTCGGTTGAAAATTTATATTTTTGGTTGAAAATTCAATCATTTGGTTAAAAATTAATCTTCTTTGTAGAAAGCTCATCTTCTTGGTTAACATGTTATTCTTTCAGTGGAAAATTCAATTATTTGGTTCAAACATAATCTACTTTAAAGAAAATTGAACAATTTTGTGAAAAAGTCTTTTTTTTTTGTTAAAAGTTCAACGGTTTTTCTAGAAATTCGTATTTTTGAATTAAAAATGCAACTAGTTTGTTAGAAAATTCAACATTTTTTTTGAAAATTGATTTTTTTCCGAAGAAAAAAACAATTCTGTTGAAAAGTATCTTTTTTGTGCGAAAAGTTAAAAAGCTTCGTTGAAAATTCTTCTTTTTCGTTGACTTCAACTGGGTTTTTATTAAAAATAAATATTTGTTTGGATTGAAGTATGAATTAGGCACTACATTTTTTGTTGAGGATTCGTCTCTTTAGGTGAAAAATTAATCAATTTTGTCGGAAATTCCACACTATTGTTAAGAAGTCAATATTTTGTTTGAAGATTCTTCATTTTAGTTGAAAATTCATCACTTTGTTTGAAAATTTAACTATTTTATTGAAAAATCATTACTTTTTAAGTAGATATTTATTTTTAAACTGAAAACTCAACCACTTCATTTTTGGTGAAACTTGGTTAAAAAATTGACTATTTTGTTGGAAACCTAACACATTAAGATATCTTGAATTCTCTTAAATTCTTTAAAATATTCTTAGCTGACTCGAATTTTTCTTAAAATTTTAAAAAATAATTAAAAGTGTATATAAATTGTCTTGAAATCTTCCAAATTTTCACAGAAATTTTAGGTAAATTTGTTCATTGTCTTGAAAACTTTCAACATTCTTTTGAATCTTCTAAAGTTTTTGTTTGAAATCTTTAGAAATCTACATTGCGTAAAATCTTTTGAAGTTTAAAATTCTTTTTGAACCTCTTCAAATCTTATGAATATTTCTTGAATTTACTCGATTTTGTTTGATTGCTCAATCTTACCAAATTGAAACATTTTACTTCCGAATATTCTTCATATTTTCTGAACCTTCTCAACTTTTGAAATTATACACATTCTTTCTGAATACCTTTTAAATTCTGCAAAATAAAAAAAATTGTCCTAAAATCTTTCAGATTCTTCTTTGAAAATTTTAGAAATCTTTTGAAATGTTTTGAAATCTTTTTGAATATTCTCTTTAAATTCATTCTTCAAAATAAGAAATCATTTACATTACTCATAGAAACCTAATCATATTTTTTCATTTTTTTCTTGAACACCTTCTTAAATTATTTGGTTAAAAGTGCTATGAGTGATTTTCGAGGATTTTCAAACATTATTGTGGAGTTGAACACTTTTTTTTTTCTTAGAAAAATCAGGCGAATCTATGTGTCTCATAGATTCTGATATTGATGACGTAAGTTTGCACAAATTCTGCACTCAATATGAAGCCCAAAAGAAAGTGCATTTTCTTGGTGGTCTATAAAATTACCTTCAAAGCACTTTCTCGAATGTTCAGTGGGGTACCATATGTGCGAAATAAATTAACCAAAATTAGAGATATATTATATTATTATATTCACCAATAATATTCAGGATAACGGCAAAGAATAAAAACATATTACAGACAATCCTCATATTTTCTAATGAGAGGACACACTGATCAATGTATCGATAAAGAATTCAATTAAAAATCTCACTAATGAATATTCTACTGCTTCATCAGCTTATATAATCTTTTTTTGTTTCAATTGTTATCTCTTACATTAAAGGCGTTGGCATTATCGTTCTGAGCTATTTACATTTGATAAGAATCAGCTTTAAGGAGAAAAATTTTATTATAAATTCACTTAAGACTGATGACAATATTCATGAAATATTTTTCTTTTTAGAGATAGCTCGTTTTTACATAGCAAATTGACTAAATGACCTTATGGTGACCTATAATGTCGATTTTCATTCACAATCACATCAACCTCCAAAGATATTTTTTATGAATCAAATATGAATTTTAATGTCATTAATATCATGTTGTTTGTCTGAGACTAATGATGCTTAAAACGTTTTAGAAATGGCTTGAATAATGACATTGAATTTATGCGTAAAAGAAAAAAAATCAAATGAAGTAGATAAAGCAAAAATAAAAATGATTAAAATTTCAACTATTTTTGGAACATTACGTCTTTGATGAAATTGGCACATGAAGGTTCATGAAATGTATAGAACCACCTACATTTTTAAAAACGAGTATAGATGTCAAATATTCCACTAAAAATTATAACTATTCAGAAAAATATAAAATGGCGACTCGCTCGACACTTGCTTTGTGCGTGCTCCAGTGATATTGACCTATAAACTCTTGATAAATGGGTAGATGTGTTTAAAATGTGTGGGGATTTGTAGCCTGTGTGCTTTTCGACTATTGGCAAAATTGGATATAGATGATGCTGTGAAAAGAAGCTCATAATTAATCATTTCCAGTTTTGACGTTCAATTATGAGTGCTTGTGTGTAGTGATAGTCTGGCGATTAAAGTATCCAAGACGATAGTATTGAGTATTCGCTCTTGAAACTGTTTTGCAGTGTGTATATACAGTATAGTGACTCATAGTGGCGAGTTCCACAGAAAATTCCTTAGCTAAACCGATGATATGCATCAGATCCCATTGTAGATAGCTTATTGACAATAACGGAATAAAATGTAAAGGCAGCGGATTGCACTATCATCAAGAATGCGCTTCATAATTGAAGAAACTCTCAGATGGCAGATTTGCCAGATGCTGTGGGTCCAGATCTTACTCTCCAGGTAATGAGGATAGAGAATTATTTTCGTGACAAAACAATTCTCAGAGCAATGGTGAGGACATCACAAATGCCAAAAGAACTGAAAACCATAACCAAGATTTGATGAAATTTATACAGAGAACCTTAGAGCAATATAGGTAATTGATGGAGAAATATTTCAACCTGTTAAAAGGAACTATTGATTAACTTACGAAGAAAAATGATTCCGTTACCGCTCAGGTCAGTAAAGTAGATCTGAGAGTCACTTATCTGGAAATTAATGTAAAGGAAACTACAGAAAAAATTCTGTCTATTCAAAAATATATGAACAAAAATGTCACTCCCACTTCAGTTAGCATTCCGATAGTAACAGAATTGGCAGAGCGAAATAAGCGCAGGAAAAATATTATTATTTTTGGTGTTAAAGAAATTGCTGACTCAGTCGAAAGCGCAGCTTCAAGTTCAGAGGAACGAAATGTGTACGAAATGATAACCAGCATCTACGCAAGTATTGATAATAAGATCAATAAAGCTGGTACTTATATTGAAAGGGTTGGTATTAGATCACAGAATCAAGTTCCACCGAGACCTGTAAAAATAATTTTTCCAACCGAGGATGTAGCAAGAAAATAGCTCAACTCATTCTCAAAACTGAGAAAGGACTGCATCTCTTTCTTCAGTTTCGACCTTCGATTAGTGTATAAAACAGTTCCATCCGGAGACTGTTTTATGCACTGAGAAAGGACCCTCTAAAACTGAAGAATCTCAACAACATCCGATTAGCTCCAGATCGAACTCCAATGCAAAAAACGAAGATGGCAACGTTGGTAGCTTCTCTCAATGTCAGAAAGAAAGCGGGAGAGGAAAACATTCGAATCGGCTACAGGAATGGCATTCCCAGCATCGTGTCGAAAACTCTAAACACAAAGAAGACATCATAATACATGTGTAATACCAAAACACGAGAGGTCTTAACACTAAATTAAAGGAGGTTAATACATTTTCCAGATTACGTGAGTACCAAATTATTCTGCTAACAGCAACCTGGCTTAAGGATAACATACAATCAAACGAGCTATTTGATAACAGCTACTATGAATGTTATAGAAATGGTAGGCTAGGTTCAATTCGGGGTGGTGTTCTTATTGCAATTAATACTGATATAAAATCACATGAAATGAATTCAGACTCCCTCCTTTCTGAAATTTCCGCTGTGAATGCAGTTGGTGCAACAATAATTTATAAGAGTATAATAATTTATGTAGTGGTACTATATATTCCTCCGTTCATAAAAATGAAATGTTTTTGTTCAATTCTATACCACCTGACAAATTTTTATGAGGTTTATGGTTCTTGAAATTCAAGAATTCTGAATCAGACTAAAATCAAATTCAAAATCTCATTTTACGTCCAATAATCAAGTCAATATATAGAATTCCTGAAAATAAAACAAGAATTCAACGATAAAATTTGTACAACCTCTTTCTCTCATCACCCTTTTCAAATTTATCTGAAGGATCTTTACCAAAAGTTATTATTGAATCCATTTTAAATGGTATACGGAAAATAGTATGAGTATTACATTTTTTCAACATGAATTGAACAGTTTTAGAAATTTGACCAAAAAAAGGAAGAACAAAAGTATTAAAAGAACTATATTCTCTCAATTCCTCCTGATTATCTGTAGCTGAAATGTTACTTTGTTTGTTTTTTTGGGTAATGATTCAGAAAAAGTATATTCCTAACAATATTCAAGTTCTCTTTGTGAAATGAATTGTGGGACGAACCTAGAGCCCTGTCGACTAAGTTTTTGATGACTGCAATTCAGTTTTGAAAAGGATGAACCGAAACGAAATTTAAAATTCTACACGAATATGTATTTTTCCTGTACCAATTGGTAATAATATTACCATCCTGACTTTTAATTACTTCTACGTCCAAAAAACTGATTTTACTATTTTTCTCTATTTCGTGGGTAAACTGAACTTTTGGATGAAAACTGTTAAAAGCATCAGAAACCGCCTGTAACTTTGCTAGAGGAACACACAACAAGGTGTCATCAACATACCGATAATAAAATGGTCAAACAAAATCCAGCTTCTTGAAAGCAAAGACTTCCAAATCTTCCATAACCATTTCTGCCAAAATCGGAGAAATGACTGAACCTATGGGAGTAACTTTTTCCTGTAAAAAGATCCATTAAATTCGAAATAAGTTGAATTCATAATGAAAACTATCCCTTCAATAAAATCTTTTTGACTTAATCGAGTACGTGTCCTTATATTGTCCCATCTGTTTAAAATTGCTTGTTTAACTAATTCAAGGGGTATATTCGGGGGCATTGCAACAACATCCAAAGAAATCATTACATGGTCATCAGGGACACTTTTTTTAATAATATTTTTTTGAAATTCCCAGCTATTTGTAATACTACAATATTACGTGCGCTCGCTAACGCGCGCTCACTTTTTGAATTATTTCCTTTACTCAATTTTCGAATCACTATTTGTTCAAATTTCTTGACCAATCAAATTCTTGCTAAAATTATATTCTCAAAGAATGTATTCAGTGCATCCATGTAACGTAGAATTTACTATTACTATTTATAATAGGAAAGGTCGAGATATAATTTGAAGATTTCAAGTGCAAGTTATATAATTCAATATTTTGCGAAAAAAACAACATAATTTTCGGACAATGACTTTTGCGGGTACTGTCAGGGCTATATTTTAAAATGTGAGCATCAATATACCTATAATTTAAAAAAAATCCTATTCGGATTCGATTCTCTGTTCTCAATATAAAAAGCATTGAACATGTATTTGCACTGGAATATTGAAATACCATTTCAGGTCCATTTTTGGAAATCTGCGAATCAAGAAACATCGCTGAATCATTGAATAATTATCATATTATAACGTTTGAATAATTCAAAAAACAACAGCCTACGATGAAACATCGCTGAACAATTAAAATATGAATATACACATATCCTTTGAAAATTGTATAAAGTTACATGCCTCTTTTTTTTCGTGGTTATCTCAGAGATATATTAAGTGCCACTCCTTCATGCCTCATTCAAATAATATTGATTTTATATTCTTCTGAAAATGTCAGTCATCAGTAACCTTTTAAACTTATTCCAGAAAAAATGAAAAGATATATACACATGATTTGGAAAATTAAATTCAGATACTCATTTAACATCATAAATATTATAAGAAATTACATCATTGTAATAGAAATAAGTTTGAAGAAATAAACCTTTATTATACTAATTATATCCAATATTCAATCACATCACCTCGAAGTGAATAATTGATTTATGTTACTTGATATAGAAAAATTGAAATTAAATATTTATGTTATTTAATTTTATAACAAAATTAATTAGCCAATAATGAATTAATCATTTCATAAAAATGAAAGCATTGAAGAATTATTTTTATTGCATCATTCAAATAATTCTTACTTCATATTTTTTGGAAAATTTCAATTATTAATAACCCTTGAAACTATTTCCGAGAAAATTAAAAGACATGTGCACATAATTTTGGAATGAAAATTCAGATGCTCATTTCACAACATCGCAAAATTTAAAAAAATATAGAATTGTAATAGAGGTATTTTAGACATTAACAAACTTTTATTATACAGATTATAGTCAATAGTCCATTACATAACCTTGAATCAAATAATCAGTTTTTGTTACATCATCAAAAGCAATTAAAATGCTATGGTCATCACTAAGTAAAAAGAGTGAGTTAACACATGAAGTTAGCTGATAAGCCTTTTTATTCGCCATCTGATTGGCTGTCGAGTCACGTGAACGTTAATGCCACTCATAGCCAGCGAAATTCAAATTGTCATTCGTTTCGTTTTTTGTTACTATTTACTTAGTGACACAGAACTTTTCATTGTTAATCATACAAAAATCTGCTTTCTTATGTTTCCAATTTTATTTCTAAAATATTATACATCAGACTCAGGTACCTTTCACACGATTTCAGATCAGTAGATTGCATGCAGAAAGTCCACAAGAGTGTAAGAGATGGAGAACAGTCTGTCCTTTTCGTTCCTGTGGGCAATCTACATGCAATTTGCTAATCTGCAATCGTGTGAAAGAGCCCTTAATAATAAGTAATTCAAAATCATTTGTCATGCGTATTTAACTTAGGGTGAGTGAGTGAGATGGTTATGTTTTTTGCCCTAATTGATCGTGATTTTCCCTGGAGATTGGTGATTGGTCGTTCT